>JABFEB020000035.1:23092129-23117962 GCA_019775895.2 Stomatorhinus ivindoensis | reverse complement strand
GGCCCTGCTCATTAGCAAGCCGTACCCGGACTGGTGCGGCCCCGCTCACTAGCAAGCCGTACCCGGACTGGTGCGGCTCCGCTCATTAGCAAGCCGTACCCGGACTGGTGCGGCCCCGCTCATTAGCAAGCCGTACCCGGACTGGTGCGGTCCCGCTCACTAGCAAGCCGTACCCAGACTGGTGTCCCCCCGCTCATTAGCAAGCCGTACCCAGACTGGTGTCCCCCCGCTCACTAGCAAGCCGTACCCGGACTGGTGTCCCCCCGCTCATTAGCAAGCCGTACC
This sequence comes from Stomatorhinus ivindoensis, assembly GCA_019775895.2. Lineage (NCBI taxonomy): Eukaryota > Metazoa > Chordata > Actinopteri > Osteoglossiformes > Mormyridae > Stomatorhinus > Stomatorhinus ivindoensis. The sequence continues at coordinate 23,117,677 of JABFEB020000035.1, read as the reverse complement.
CGGACTGGTGCGGTCCCGCTCACTAGCAAGCCGTACCCGGACTGGTGCGGCCCTGCTCATTAGCAAGCCGTACCCGGACTGGTGCGGCCCCGCTCACTAGCAAGCCGTACCCGGACTGGTGCGGCCCTGCTTATTAGCAAGCCGTACCTGGACTGGTGCGGCCCCGCTAACTAGCCGGACCGAAAGCGTGATCAGCTTAAGCTAGTTGCATCACCACTACCTGATTGGTCGAAATGCATGGAGATACCTGTGTTCTGTGTCAACATGCATGGATTGCTGTGTCTGAAAAGAAAAAGAGCATAGTCTATCTACTATTCATTATTAGTAGTATGGCACATTGTGATGCATTGATGCTAGGGTTGCCATCCAACCATCGTTGTCCAAGACCAGCCAAGATGTTTGTCATGAGTCCTGGAAAAAAACAAATTTCATTCCTGGACACAGAATGGCTATATCAATTCCCCTGTGAAACAGACCGAAAGAAACCTTTGCAATGGAGATGCTATGTGCAATATTTCACTGACTGGGTGTCCAGGATTTTACCTTAATACGGGGTTGCCAACTCTCACACATATGGCTTCAGACTCTCACATTCACACAAGAAATCATATGGCAAATCTATATAATTCCATAAAATTAGCTACATCAAACGTTTTTGAGCAGTTTGCAAACCCAACAGACTAATTAAAAGGTAATAAAACTCTTACAAATATGTAAATGTGCATGCATGAGTGTGCAGACTTGTCTCGAATTGAAAATCTCACCTCAGCCAGCTGACCAAAGTTGGCAACCCTGTTGATGCATTTCCGATAACTTAGAACTGGAAAATTTCCATTTAGCTGAATTTCCAATAGCTAAACAAAATGGATTTGTAATGCAAATTTACTCAAGCAAATGCTAATTCTGCTAGTGTTTTATGCTAATATAAGACAGCGATTCGCACAGACGTACTAGTGGATATTAGGGCATAGTAAATCGTGACGTATACTGTGTGAACAGTAAATAAGCAATTCTTTGGTTTTATGTTGCTCTCCAAACTCAGCAACGCCTTTACCAAGCCGTCCTTTCTGCAGTGGAAAACTTAAGCAAATTAGAACCTAGCTCTTTGTGGTATTACTTCGGTACGGCTAGTCTCCGGTATGACGGTGAAAAAACGCTATTCATCAGTGTTGTGTTGTGGTATTCGTTAACTTGATGAAAAACATCACCACAAAATTGAAACAATTGCAATTTTAAAATATATTGTTTTGTTACTTTTATCATAAATTGAATCATGAAATAGCAAAGAGAGAGCACAATAGCACCAAATTACTTCTAAAATGCCACATTCCATTGTTTAAAGCAAATTAAATAATTACTATTTGTATATGTTATATTATCAGTTTGGCATGTTATTAATGTCAAATAAATCTTTAAAGTAGTTGTGTTATTCATTTGTAATTTCTCTACTTAAATAAATTGGCCTAATATTGGCATTCCTCCGCCCTCCAAAAAAAACAGAATCCATATCGGCCACCACCCATACTGGTCGATCTCTAATTGTATTACAGTTTAATATATTTATTTTACAAAGGTAGTAAATATAAACAAAATCAATTTAATATATCTTTCAATTGTACAGCAAGTGACCATATAGCCATTGAACCTGAAACTCTGAACTAACTAATCAATGTATAGTAACATTTACAGCCTTCTTGCTAATTAAACCTTAAAGATTGCATGTTAGACATAAAGTGCATAACCAGTCAATATAACTGTATGCTTAAACTTTCTTTTAAAATATAAAAAAGCATCCAGTTTATAATCTGCACACCGTAAAACTATAATTGGGTACCAAACAATAAATAACATATAAATAAATAATAAAATATTTATAGTTAAATACAATATACAGGTGTACAGGGTGTATACTATTTCATTTAGGTTTGAAAACTTTGTTCTTAAATTGCTGAGCCGGTTAAAGTATACAAAAAGCTGGGCTTTCCTTTGACATTGAGTGATGCACTTGAAATGTGATGACTCAAAAAAAAATAACAACAACAACAACAGAATGCCGAAGGGGGTTCACCATTTTTCTGACTACATGGGGGGCGCTTGGAATGCCAGAGCAGATGTTCGGGGAATTGTTGCGACCTAATTTAACGGTGCCCAGAAAAATAGACATGAAAGTGCTTACGCCGTCGCTGTTGTTCTCAAAGCAGATTCACTAAGAAAATCACACTCAGCCACAGCAGCAATCCAATTAGGGGTTAGTCAACGGTGCACCAGGCGCACAGCACCGCAGGCGCACACTGCCCATTTGCAGTCGCAGTGGTAAATATACCGCACGTCACTTAAATATTGATTCATACAATCTATATAAAAATGAAAGGGAAAGGGACTGGAACACACCCCCTTTTGGTATTATCAGAACACTGTACTAAACCTAAGATTTATGTTACCAACACAGAATATGTTCTCTATTTGTTAGTCTTGCGCCATACCTCACACAAATCCCCACCTTAATACATTAATTCACAATGGACGCTACTTTAATGTTTTGTTGTCTGAGACACAGTGTAACCAGAAACAACCCATATAATCAACAATGATGATGTAAAAACACTAACATACATTACACTGGGGATTTCTAGCGTTTTATTACAAGAAGAAACAATCAGCACAAGAGACTGGCAGAATTCGCCAAATCTGCGCATAGCTTTTGATGTTTAGCCGAGGTTTACATTAGCAATCATGTGGGATAGCTGACCTAGAAAGGCAGATTGAGCTGATGTAAAAGCAGAAATTTATCCACCTAAAGAAACAGATGAACAGTCGCTCTGTATCCAGCAGAATCACAATAAGATAAGTTATTTGGCTTAGCCTCAGAGGAGACAAAGTGCCTGGATTTCCGTCAGGAGTCACTGCGTGCACTGCTGCTTTTGAGTCAGCAAAGACGGAAGAAAGGAGACGCTGTTTTCGAGAAGCAGCACAGGCCGCCCGCCGCCCCCCCTCCACGCCGAACCCCGCCCCGCCCCCGCCCCTCGCAGCCACCCAAACCCCGCACGCAGTCTGTGATCAGCGAGAGAGCCTGCAGCCATGTATGCGGCGCGCATCTCCCGGAGTGACGTCACCCCGCGCAGGCAGGCGCTGAATGCAGAGCAACATGTACCTTAATCTCCTCTCCGCGGAATTCCGGGGGCTGGCAGCGGGATGACAGTCAGGTATCGATGGGGTGAAAGCACGTACACGGCGGCGCCTCACCTCTCACAGAGCAGGGCGCACAGTAATTATGCGCCATGTGAAAGGCAAGTAAATTGACAAAAAACGAGACATGTTTGGCCAATTGCAGCTCGCCAGCTGTACTCTCCGTTTTCGAAAATTAATTCCTGTGCACATTATGTGTTCAAAATATTTTAATTATTATAACAGTTATTTATTTATTCATCTTCCAACTGATTATCCAGTACTGACTCATGGTACTATTCTCATCATTGTAATATTTTCTTACATTTCAGTAGCAACCACAGTAAGATTAGCATTTTATTAAGCATTACATTTTATCTTTATCCATTATATAAAGTCATAACTGGTCACAGCGTGCACCCTGACTTCAAAATCAAAAGTTTGCAGTAGTGGGTAGTAATTAGAGGGAAATATGCATGATAACCAGCCACGTGAACAAAATCATTATCAGCACATTTAATGAAAACCTTCATTTAAATCTTTGATCACTTCCTATTATATGTACCCTATACGTACAAATTTTGAAGATTATGTTGACAGAACTACAGGAAAACAGGGTGGGCGTCATAAGGGGCTACCCTACTAAAGGAACCATTCTGCCCCCACGGCCACCCACTACGGACACTGTCTATGATTTTATTTCAGTTTATTATGAATTTATTTTTAAAAATTAAGGCGTTCATCCTAAAACAAATACCCCGATGACTCCCTGGACCTGTCTGCCCATCCAACGCTTTGCCTTGTACCCGCGCCTACAGTACTGTATTGATTTTTTTACGGTATACCGATATATATTCAACACCAGATATAAGATGACGCAATACCATTTATATCGACATACTTTTATTGTGCGTTTAAAACAGTAGTTATGTTAAATATTTTTCAATAGAAACCAATAGTATTCCGTCCTGGTTGTAAACAACGCGGTCATGACATTACACAGAAACCCAGAAGTCACAGCCAAAGCAAAGCTTTCAGTTAGCGGCGTCTCAGGGGAAAGGTGAGGAATCATGCTTCATTTTCAAGCATTGACAAACGGCTCACAGGTTAAAATATCATAATTTACGGCGCCTGTTTAATTTTGTTGAAAGTAACTTAATATTAGGGTCTTTCCAGTTATTAAATGCACTTTAATATATGTAATTCTGTTTTTAGAGCCATTCAAAAAATGAATTTAAGATTTAGTAGTAAACATTCACTGTCATAAACTGATCAAACAATGCTTTTGGTAGATTTAGTGGAGTAGAAGGATCTCATGTGGAGGTGCTTAATTTTTGTCTTTATTTCTGTTTGCAATAATGAAAATAATTGTCTATAATGATTATACTGATTTAGTTAGTTTGGTCTACAAACAGGAATGGAAACTTGCAATTTGGATTGACCACACACTGTACATACATACATACATACATACACATGTCTGTTTTTTTTATCTTTGCATTGATGTTTCCATAATTAATGTTATGAGACTCAAAACGTTAATTATGATCCACAGCCACGCCCCAGGGAGAGATTGGCGTATTTGTTTTAGGATGAATGTCTTTATTATAAAAAATAATAAGTTGAATTAAAAGTGTCCTTAGTGGGTGGTGCTAGGGGACACGAATGACCCCCCCCCATGAAAATCTTGCGCCCGTCTATCATATTTGTACTGGAACTGGCAGAAAAAACAAATGCTTGCAGAAAGGGGCGTTTACTCGAGATTCTGGGCCCCTTAAAGGCATATCATGTGGGGCCCCCCAATCCACCTATTTTCCAAATTTTCTAGGCCCCCTGTCACTCAGCACCCCTTGGAATCATCCTAATTTTGCCCCCCTCATGGCGCCCCTGCTACCAAGACTGCCTTTGTAATGACATTCTCAATTTCTGTGTGCTCAGGATGATTTATAGGCAACATTATGCATTGTGAAGGCACTCGTATTACTCATTTTGGAAATATGTCTGTGCATGCATTCTTATATAGAAAATTAGTAAATGCAGAATTTCAAATATTGCATGATGACTATATACAACATTTCACTATTAAGTGCACAGTGATTACTTAGTAGATTCATTGTAAGATATATTGTTTGAAACAGAGGTTAACATAATTAATGTTTTGAAACTCACCTTCCGAACATCCATTCAACATTTTGAACTCCATCAAAATGTGGCACTGTAAATATTCAAATATAAAATGGTTTCATCAGTGGAAATTACTATTCTTACGCAACCAAAACTTGAGAAATATCAACGGCTGCCATTTGGTCTACTGCAAATGTGGATCTTCATATTGTCTATAAACTATGAATGTGGTACTCTGAGAAAATGCATAAATGTTTTTAATGTTCCAGCATAATTAGGTGTTATACTTTCCTTAAGTTCCAAATGTCATGTGTGTACAGGAACCACAAGCCTGGACTCTGATAAAACATTTAAAGGTTGGCTTTCAAGAAAGGCCCTATTCTCTGCACTCACGTCCAAAGAGCTGTAACTTGAGTGAAGTTGAGTGACGTTCCATGTTTGAGCTGGATAGTTTTGGAGGAGATGTGGAAAGTTTTCCCCTTGCAGATGTGCAGCACTGAATCATCATAGCTTAAAACTTCAAGTATGGAGTCTGGACACTTGAACTTTCACGAACTAATTTCAAAACGAATTAGCTGTTGACACACTGATTATGCTCACAGTTATTATAAAAATATATCTAGCAATCTCTCCATTATTTCTAGTTACTCAGAATCTCCTTGTCTACACAGTACAATACAGTACAATAATCGTGCTTTTTACTGCTAAAATTACTGATACTGAAAAACCAAACTCTAGCAATAACTGTCCTGTTTTCACACAAACACAATTATAAGCTTATCATCAAGCAAAGACAATGTTTTAAACCCTGCAGGCTCTCTGGAAATGATTTGGCCCTCAGGAAGGGAAAATCATTAATGGTATGCTTTCTTGCTCACTTTCCATAGTAACATGGACTTTTATTTGGAAAGATCTGATGTCATAAAGGACCATAATATTTGCTACACTTCCCTAACATCATTTTCATTGAAAAAAGGCCTCAATGTAAGATGAATAAACAGCAGCTTGAGAGCTCTTTGCTGACTGTACCATAGGCTTTTTAAATGCAGGCACTAAGTATGTTATGTCCGGGTGTCGACGGGCGAAGGAGCAGGTGACAGAACCGTGAATATGGGCAGAAAACGGGGTTTATTTCGGCAAGATGAGTAAGCACAGCAACAAAACATCAATGACTGATCTGGGGAAACAGACCTGAACACGAACTAAATATAACAGGCAGCAGGTGATCACAATTGGGAAGTAACACGAGGTAACGAGGGGGGTGTGGCACACAGGAGGATCGTATGCGTGACAAAGTATGACGTGATGGTGGTGTTGAAGTGGCAGTAATGAGAAGACTCAAAAACATAGGTTAGAGCATCATCTGGAGAAAGTATGAGAGCTTTCTGACATAATAGAGTCAAACGTGGCTAAATATGATTTAGAATTTTTGGTCTTACATTTATCATTTTAATTGTATTTCCCAGAATTTTTTTATTTGTATGGGCCAGATGGGGAATAAATGTGTTTTGGGGCCAGGGCTGCCTCTCCCACTGAAGGTGTCACACCCATCCCATGCCCTTCCTAGTCAGAATGCAAAGACACAGCTGGTGACCATTAACAACGCTCTACTTAACCCAGCATGACCAGTGGATCAACATGAGGTATTGGCCCTTTCAGATGAGACGTGCTGTGCAATCTAACCTGTGTTCTTTGTCTAGCTCCAAATCACCCTGCTTAAGCCTCATGAGCCCGGCTCTGGTACCTGTTACCAAGCCTTCCCGGTGCCGACCTGGTTTCTAGATAACAACTACACTTCTACCTGTTCCATCTCTGTTTGTTCACCCAAAGCACCAAATAAAAGCTGGTTTCATCTCAAGCCTGTGTACGGGGTTCTGTCTGTTACAGCAGGCACTGATCTCATTAATAACTTAAAAAGTATTTAGTGGATGTTTTTCAAGCTTCCCATGAATGTTGTTGAAGTGATGATATGGGGTCTATTTTAATTTTGAAATAAATCATACAAAACCTGAAGCAGCATCACTTGGGGCAGTGGTGGCATGTGAAAGGACAGCCACAGATGCAGAGCTGGTGAACCTGATTACACTGAGACAAGTTAGCTGGGCTATAGCAAGGGATTACTTGGGGGTGGGGTGATCGGACCATCAGGGGACTATACTGTTGTTGTTCCAAAAAGTATATAATGTTTGGTAACTTGTCCTGAAGTAGTGCTATAATTGTAATTCCAAGCAATAAATATTACATTTTCATTGACAAACTGATTCACAGCAAAGTCTTGGCTACAAAATATCAAGCCACAGTCTACTATAACAGTACTTCACCTCTGGTCCAAAACAGGCTTTCCACATAGCAAATGTGCTAGTGTTAAATTAACACTGCATAGTATTTATATGGGTCCATACTATTCAACTTTCCTTTAACACTTTACAGTTTGCACTGAGTGTTGTTTTTGCAGTGTTAATCTTTATTAACTCTAATAGTGTTCAATTTACAGCATAGGGTGTTAAGTCAATGAGTCTCCACCTCCACATACTGTATCTGTCCCATTGTAATATGCACACAAGAAGTAATGAGGATCAGAAGAGTCACCCCAGATTTACCCGCCATCATGAGAATGACCAAAAAAGGACCTTACAGTTTTTCCTTGTTTTATATTGAAGCTTTGCTGCCTCAGTTCTGACTGATCTTGGAGATTAGAGAGCTGTGGTTCTGGTGATTTTTTCCTGATATGTGGTTTTATAGCATGTTGGCGTCAAAGGAAAACTCCTGGAGATGTACTGGACCTATCTCCTGAGTGGTATATATTTTACTGGTGTGTTTGATTGCCAGTGCTGCCCTTGGATGATTAACATATGCGGAATGGTGTTAGGACAGTTGTGATACCTTTTTCTGTGCAGCTCCTGGTACCGCCCCTGTAGACTCAGTGGTGCTGGATGTATATTTACATAGCATGACACTGTACTGTTTTTGACTTAACAGATTTCTAATTTGAATAATATCTTATATCCACCGCGATTGTGATGAATACGGCAAGAGAACAAAAACCACAGAAATGGGTCTTGTGTGTTAACATGTGACTTGGCAAAATACATTATCCTCTACGGTTTAAGTAGAGGAGGCATTAGCTGGGAAGGAAATCAATTATTTTGTTCATCTTCCAAGTCAGGGCTCTCTAAGAAAAGCATCTGGACAGAATGTACCTCTACAATCAAGAATATTTCTTTGGGGATGTACTGTACATATTTAAGAACAAATGCACAATTCAGACCAATTAACATACATCAACACAAAACCTGTTAAAATGTGTTGAAGACTAATATCAGTGCCATACCATCCTCAATCGTGGTGGGTCTCTAAATGAAAATCTGAATATTGTGATTTGATTTGTCCAGTTAAGTTGTGGTCTAAAAGCACAACCACCTAAGCAGAAATGCACTCCTTCACCCATTAAGACAGCTCTCACCTTTTCTCAGCCCTGCTAAATACTGTAACTATGTTATGCAGTCTAACTTAATAATCCGTGTATGGCGACCGGTGCCATATCACTCACTTTTACACCACAAGTGGTTCTCCGGTGAGCTTGACTGGTTCCTATTCTGATTGAAGAAACCTTCTTCTTTATGCTTAAATGAGAAAAGTCTATGTTGGTCTAAGTCTTTCTTATTATGGTGGGTTAGTAAAACACAGCAGCTGAATGCCCAAATGAGTTCAAATGAGTGCACATTAAAATGGGGCAGATATGGACCACCCATTTTGTACCTGTGTGGCACCCATATAGGCTTGCGATCTGGGAAGAGGTGGCGACTCATTGACTTAACACTCTAGATTTTAAATGGAACACTTGTATATTTGCTGTGCAGAAAGCTATGTATTATTTAGCCCAATATCAGCATTACAAATGCAGAAAAACAAGTACATGCATTTCAATCTTCATATTAGTTTGTGTTCAATACATGAAATTCACAAAATGAAAATTGTGCATGTGTGTGTGTATAGCTTGATTTACATTATTAATTAAACCAAAAAGAATATTCCATTGTTTAAGTAATTACAGCTAATTAGCTGATCTATTTGAAAACAACAAATATTGGAATTATTTAACACTGATTTATATGCTTCAGGAACCAATAATTCATAGGGAGAGCACAATTATCCAGACATCTTTTCTGAGGTACAGAAATGAAATAGCCTCTATGAATATGATCAGATACATTTTGTAAAATCCTGTTGAGCATATGAATGTATTGTCTGTTAATCAAATCGGATCCACAGTCTGCATCCGGTTGGAAATCACCAAGACAGCCTGTTCTTGGACAGATGCTGCGTAACACCCTTTCACATCCATCAAGCCACTGTACTAAAAGCCAAGTAGAATTCACACAGAAAAACATCCTCACAAATGTTATGCTGGTATGAATTTTTCAATGAGTCGAAGCAGGAACAGAAATCTCTACCTCATACACTAAACATGCAGTCAAGACATTGTTCAAGTAAACAAGCTTAACAATGAACTGAACAAATAGGACGTGGTGAATAATGAAACACAAATTGTTAGCTTTTTTGTTCATTTTGTCAGTTTTGTTATCTGGAGTACAACATAAAAGGAAACAATCATTCCTTTCATTTAAGGTTATACATCAGAAGGAGAAATCAATCAGTATGCAGACATTACTGCTTCTGGACAGGAGCTGTATGCATTCTTAGAATTCCATTCAACAATTAACAATCAACTTCAAACCAAATGGCATTTGTTTGACTGCATTAATTTGTTCAGAATATAGTGAGAATATGGTGTCTATGTACAGCAATAGAAAAAATTAAGAGGCAACAGCACAATTTTTTTTGTTTCTTTCATTTCCCAATTTATGCATGTGTCTGTGAATAATATATATGTTTTTTTTTTTGCAATCTGCAGTCTGGTTCTTCACTGTTTCTCATTAATGAAGGGCTTCTGCGTTGCTTTATGGGACCTCAGTCCTGCTTCTAGGAGCCTGATACATACTGTCCTAGCAGTGCACTTCACACCTGCACTTAATGATTCCCAGTCCCTTTGAAGGTCACTTGATGTCATCCTCCGATTCATGAGAAACTGCTGGATAAGTTAATGGTCATCTCTGCCATTAGAAAGTCACTTCCACCCTCTACCTGACTGGTTTCTGGTCGTTCCCAGTGTCTCCTGCCCCACCTTGTTCTTGTGAACTGCTGTACTGAAATTTGGAACCTGGAATCAACCTGCTGTACCATGTAGCTACCTGCAGAACCACAATTAAACCAGAATTTAAAAATTCAGATTTGTTGAAAAATATGGAGTGGTCTCTTATTTTTTTCCACGGCTGTATATATGTCTATGTCTAAATCATTGCTTGATAATTCTAGTTTGTTGGGTCAAAGTGCATTATGAGTTGTCGTGAGGTGAATCATTATACTAACTAATATGAAGTTCTCCTGTAACTGGTTTCAGTTCACTGCCCGCTCACAGGGCACTCCATGGAACTGGGCACAGAATTCAATCCACCAGGGCAGAGTGTCGCTCTCTGGTTTAGAATTCTATATCATATCACCGCTTGAGCAAGATCCTTAATCTCAAACATTGCTCCAGGGGTGCTAAGAAAAATGGCGGATCCTGCACCCTGTGCCCGATATTTGCTCTCACCTGTGTGCTTTACATCTCACAGCAGAATGAGACGGGATACGTGAAAACTTAAGAATTCCTATATTATTGTGCTTGTAGTGTCAGATAAAGTACCATAATCATGTCCACGTTAAATCCACTCTCATACTAGACAATTTTTTTTGCACGTTCACTTCCTCCTAGGTTTCCCGCCCACCGTTGTTCCTTAATGAGGCCTCCAAGTTTCTGCCCACAGTTGCCCTTTAATGAGCAGATCCTTCCCACAGATCAGTTGTGAGCATATTCTACTGGGGCCCCTAACAATCCAGCTTCCTATCTGTGGCCGGCACTCTGTCATTTTATTCTATTTTATTTTATTTTGTTTCCGTCCTTAAGGCCCTGAGGGTTTCTCTCCCAGTAAAATAATTTTATTAAGAATGAAAAATAAGCATACTTAAAGCTAATGGAGAAGACGTATGGGTAATGTTTAGTGTTAAAAGTTAATCACATATAGTGAAGTGACATTTAATTGATATCTGTTCTTGTTATTGGAACAAATTTCCCGGAGGAACATGCCAAAGGGATTAATAAAGTACTATCTAATCTAAATTCAAATATTAAGATAATTTAAAGATTATTCTTCCTAGTTATCTCATCCCATGGTTTTAACAGTAAAAATGTTGAGGATGCCAAATTTACCTACACATTTTTACTCAGTATTTAATGGTCTGGGTGAAGATAGAATCAAAATAATCAATACATTCATCCATCCATCCATCCATCCATCATAAATAGATTATTCAACAAAGGATTGCAGAAAGTCAACAGGAATACAGATTGTCAGTTACATGGCCCATACTCACACCCAGTAGGAGACACCTTATCCCTTTAAACAGTAGGGTTAGGGTTGTCTTTAATAGTTTACAACATTCAATTAATTTAATCAAATTGTTAATTTAGTATGGCTCATAGATAGCCCCGCTGCTCACACCTGTTGGGCTACAGTTTATAATGTCACGTGCGCTCTGCAGAGTTTGCAGGGTGTCTCTAGGTGCTTTGGTTTCCTGCTGCAGTCAAAAGATATGCAGTAAGGTTCATTTGCATATTTAAATTGCCTACACTCTATGATTGGGTTAGCAGTTAGACGATTGATGGAAGCCATTAATTAATTTATTATTTTATTCTCTCACACACTCAAGGCTATCTGGTCCATTAATAGCAGCCGCACAGCTGGTTAGCAGCAGTAACTGAAGTGAAGATATGACACACAACCCCATGTCTACAGCACACAGCCCAAGCACATGAATCAGCTCACCAAACACCACGCATTGCAGTGGCTTGTCTTTATTATTAAGAAAAATACATTTACAACAGTAGGGCTACTCTTTAAGAAATGGCTTTTTGTATTTTTTTTTCCTGTTCCCAAACATTTTAAGCAGCTTCTGGGAAACTGAACTACTGCAAACTAAATTTGATAGCTAATCAGTCAGCAATCAGTGTTCAAATACGCCACTAATGTATTTTTAATTAGTCTGAACTGCTTTAACATAATATAAACACAACTTATAAATGTACAGACATGTCCCAATATTCTTTTTAAAAAGGCCTGCTTTTTTGGATAATAATTTTATTTACATCATCAGTTAGCAAACTATAAATTATAATTAAAATCAGCTGCATATGTGTTAGCAGTGACTGTCAGCTTCATAATTGATTAATTGCTCCACACCTGTATTTAGGCTGTTAATTAGGTGATGAATATAAATGGAGCAATTTTAGTTTTGTAGAATGAAATACAGCTGGTGCCTTTGTACAAGCTGCTACGGCTGCAGTGTTGTTTTACCATTTATTATGTGTTATTATTTAAATAAACATCCTATTTTTATTTCCTCTTCTAAATTTGTGAAGTAAAGTCATTGTAGAAACTGTGCAAAACCATGAAAAATTATATCCCTTGAAAAAAGATTCAGACCTTGTAGCTGTTTTCAGATTTTGCAGGATAACAAATTATACTTCTGTTTTATTTGTTTCTGACCAGTATTTTAGTGAAAATTTTGGCGAGTCAGGATTGGTCCATTTGTTATGTTAGCAAATGTTGCTGGTTATCAGCAGCTCCTTTGTGTGGTCTCCTCCTCTTCCCCTGCGCACTGCGTGGTTTAATGGGCAGAGTGGATGGCTGCTATTCACCTATCCCTTTTATTGTAGTGAGTTTGCGAGGCCAGACTCAACCATGCTGTAATTAAGAGTTTATTATTCATTACTTATGTTCGTTATTTTGATGTGTTACATATCCCAGTCTAGGGGTTTGTGGCGTAACAGAATGGGCATGTGGGGTGTGGGGAAAGAATGGGTACGAGACACGAAACAGGCCAGTATCAAAAAAGAACATGTATTTACAAGATTGATCACCACAGTGTATTTACAGATTTCAGGAGTGACCCAGGCCAACACAATAACCAAAACTGTCTAATGAAACAAACCCAACCTAACTTCCCTAACATATAATAACAAAAACAAAAGACAATCACCACTTCTTAAACAAACAGAACAAAGAAAATGGCAGACACTCCCCACTAAATAAACGATATAACCAACACACTCGACGCTTTAAAAGCCAGGGGTTGGTCTTAATCAGAGCCGCTACTTCAGACGAAACAGTCAGTACACAGAGTGTCATACAAACAAAAACAATGTGAAAGTGAGAAAAACTTGTCAACAATCCAAGGTTATACACAAGTAGGCAAATCAGAAAATAACGAAAACCAAAGAGCAAAATAAAGCCAGCCAGCGAGAGCTGCTAGCTTCAGCGTTGTTGGTCCATTTCGTTGTTCAGCCTGGAAATGATGACGTCTGCTGAGCGGCATCGGGGCAGAGCCTTGGGCAGAGCTGATAAATCTCCGGTCCTGGTAATTCTGTAGCAATAAAACCTTGCGGCACATAACACCCCATCCCCCACCCCGACACACACACAAATGTAAACCTCTATGGAGGTCACAGTACATATCAAGCATTGGAGAGGGCATCAGCCACTCGGTTTTTCCAATCCTTTCTTATGAAATATATGGAGGTTGAAGGCCTGAACAATTAAGGAGCAACACATTAGACGCTGATTCATAATATGCATTTGTCCTTGGAGAACCAGTCCGTTATGGTCAGTAAACACCGTAACAGAATAGGTACTTTCGCCCACATAGACCTCAAAATGTTGTAAGGCTAACAAAAGAGCAAGGGTTTCTTTATCGATCGTGCTGCAGGTGAGCTGATGTTCTAGAAATTTTCGTGAAAAATAAAAAACTGGGTGACAGAACCAAAGACTGTCTTCCTGGGGCAGGATGGCCTCCACTCCAGAGGTGCTGGCAGCTACATCTAGGCTTATCAAAATGAGGGGTGACTAGTACTGGGGAGATGCTAAGCAGTGATGTAATGGACACAAAGACCGCTTGATAAGAGGGGGACCAAACAACGGGGCGTTTTTCCTGAGCACGTGGGTTAGGGGTGGGACAATGTGTAGAGGTAGTAACCTGCCATCCCCAAAAAACTTTTGAACTCCCATTTAGTCTTAGGCACAGGGAAGGATTCAATCGCCTGAACCTTAACATTTAGGGATCTTACGGTTCCCTACCAGTTTCCCCAGGTGCATAATAATACCCTGCCTGAAATCACATGTCTCAAGGGTGAGAACCACTGATACATGTAGATGCAGGAACCTGCTCAAGCATATCTGTGTGGTCTTCCCACGTATCTGAATAAATTAGCAGATCATCGAGGTACACCTCACATTCCCTTGCATTTCCTAATACCTTCTGCATTAATTGCTGGAAGGTGGCTGGCATGTTACGTAACCCAAAGGGCATAACTGTATATTGAAGGAAAGTGATGGGCATGATAAAAGTGGGGGTCGAGGTCGAAGACAGGCGAAGGAGCAGCAGCCAAACGATCAACATAGGGCTTTAACATATTTATATGCCATACACGGGTCTTTCTGTGAGGATCTGGTGTCTCTATGATGTAATCCGTAGGACGCTCAGCATGGTCAGTATGACGTACAGACCAGAGAACCGGGCACAAAGGGAGGAACCTGACAAAGGGGAAAAAACAAATATGCAATTGCCAGCCTGGAAGGTCCATTCTTTCGCTTTCTTATCAAAGTGAGCTTTCATTTCTTCTTGGCAGGCATTTAAAGAACATTTTGCTAATTCCCTAGCCATTGTCAAGAACGCTCTAACTGAGCTAATTTAGCATGTCTTTGGGTGGAACGGACATGGCTGATGGACAGTGTGTCCAGGGCTGAGACCTGTCGATTTCTACATCTCAGATGGCAAGAAGAAGGAATGGAACACCCTTGTCTCACTCTTTTCCAACCCAACATATTTTAAAAGATGGTGAAACCATTCTAGAGCTCCTTGACTCTCTGGTTGGTAAGCGCTAGAGAAAGTATGCTGAACATTCAATTCACGGATGACCTGGGCATGACCTTGGGTGTGAAGGTGGTAGCCTGGTCTTACTGCACGTACTTAGGTAGCCCAAAAGTAGTAAAATACTTAATCAGTGCATTTATTATAACCATTGTCCTCAGACTACGAATGGGAATGGATTCAGGGAATTGGGTAGCGGCATAAAAGGGTGTAAAAGGATAACTATTGCCCGAGCAAGTTTTAGGTAATGGTCCAACACGATCTATTAACACATGCTCAAAGGGTTCCCCAATGATGGGAATGGAACACCACAATATTCTTATTTGGTCTTCCCACTAATTGACAAGCATGGAAAAACTTACAATATTGCTTAACATTCACTCCAGACTAAAAGAAATGCTTTAGAATATGCAATAAGGTTTTCCTAATGCTAAGGTAACCTGAATATGGATAATCATGGGTTAAAGATCACACATATTCACGATATGTTTTTGGAACCACAACTTGAAATAGAGTAGCCCAATCATACGATAACTTTTGAAGGATTCACTTTCGCTTTAGGATCTGGTCACAGAAATACAGTCAGATGTTTTCTTATTTACACTTGAATTGCTGTACACCTCTAAAACGAATCCAGTTCCTGAGCGGCAATCAAAGCTTCACTAGTGGAGGGTGCATCACTGGAATCCTTGTTATCAGAATGGAAGGTAGACGAGGGAGCAGGGTCACGCAGCGGAGGGGCAGCATTCACAGGGTGGTCATAAAAGTATCTAACAAATCGATGTAGGCAAGCTCAAGTCACACAGGCCGGAAACACCATGGGGTGCTTATTAGCACCATCATATGGGCATGGTTTAGGTTCGGGAACAACCTCAGGCAAAGGAACAACTTTTCCTCCCACAGTGTTATTCCCCAGGATGAAAGTAACTCCATACAAAGGAAGATGTGTCTGGGCCACAACTCCTACATAGCCCATCCTTTCCAAGGAACATGTAGTGCAATGGAATGGCAGCAACAGTTAAACCGATTCCTTGTACCAAAACCCCCTCCACAATGAATGACTGGACAGCACCTGTATCTCATAATATAGTTATGGGGTAGGGTAATGCCGTCCCATTCTACCCAATGACACAGACCCATGAAACCCTAAAGGCTGAAAAGCGGGTTCAATCATTGGCATCGGCGTGGGGTATCCAGAGTGGGCAACAACATTGCCCTCTCACAAACCTATTTTTACACTTCAGCGCAAGACATCCCGATATGATGTGTCCAAGCTCATGGAAATAAGAACACTCTCTAGTTTCTGGGGTAGCAAACCATTCCCAGTGGTCTGTATCCTAGGGAGTGGAGTAGGGGTCTTATGAGTCAGCACAAATTCATAGATAATTTTCCCAAAATAGGGGGATTAGGCTAATATAGCAGCAGACATCAAAAGCAGAATGTTGAGGTTCGAAGGAGAATGCTTCAGCAGAATGCTCCAGAGCAGCTCTGCCTTAGGTGTCATGGCTGTCCAGAGATCTAGGGGGCAAAACAGGGAAGCTCATCTTTCAGGGAAGAGGCACAGGCTTATGTTCAGAGCTCATGCTCTTCAAGGCGATCTCTTTGTCAGCCTCGATCTCCAGAGCTCAATGTGGCAGCAGCTAGGGCTGGTCCTCCTGTTTTTTAATCCCAAGCTCCAGTTCTCACAGTCAGATGTTGAGTAGAATGTCCTCCCGGGGTGAGCTGGCATCAGCATGGTCCCCGTGACATCCCTGCTCTAATGGGCCGTCACCGGTTTGCACCTCTATGGGTGTCCAGCTCATGCAGGACCCCTAGGTGGACCAGTTCCTCCTGTGGGACCCTTTTAACCACCTGCTTGGTGGCACTGTAGGAGATCACTTCATTAAAGAAACCCGCTATCACCAGCAGCTCAACTTTCCAGTAGTGGTCAAATTGCTCCTGGGTGGGATTCAAGCTAAACTTTACCAAAAGAAATTAAGCCATTGTTGCTGCAATAACAATAGCCCACACATACATGTCTGGCACACACACATATATTCAGAATCCTGGACAAGCCCCTAAATTCTGCTACGTGTCCCAGTCTTGGGGTTTGGGGAATATCATAACCAAATGGACATGTGTGGTGTGGGGAAAGAAGGGGTGACGGTACCTGAACCAGGCTAGTATCAAACAAAGAGTGTATATTTACAAGACTGATCACCTGCCATTCATGCCCTGCTCAGCTGTCCCTCCTATGTGCCAGGGCCCCTCGTTAACTGTGTGTGGAATCCCCATGTTACCAGCTGCATCTAGTCTCATTTGAGTCTGTGTATTAGTCATTCCTCAGTTCTGTCACTGACGTCTACCCTTTGTACTGCATCATATTCCATTCTGTTCTCCCAATAAATCCCTCGTTCCCCCGATTCTTCGTCTCCTGCTCCTGCCTCCCTGGTCTGTGCTTCCCCTTTGGCGTGACATCACCACAGTGTATGTACAGATTGCAGGAGTGACCCAGGCCAACACAATAAACAAAACAGTCTAATGAACCCAACCTAACTTCCCTAACACAAAACAAAAGACGATCACTTGTGCTACCTTCCTAAACAAACACAACCAAACATACTGCAGCCATTCACTGCTAAAAACATACTATAATAAACACATTTGATGGGTTGGTCTTAATTGTAGGCTGTACTTCAGGCGAAATACTCACATACCACAGAGAATCATAGTAACAGTACCAGGGGCAAAACGAGGTCCTACACAAGTAGGCAAATCAGAATATAACACAAACCAAACAGGAAAAGAGAGCCAGCTAGCTTCAGTGTCTTTAGTCCTTTTCTTTTTTCAGCCCAGAAATGATGACGTTTGCAGAGCGGGATTGGGACAAAGCCTTTGGTGGAGCCAACAAATCTCCGGTCCCAGTTATTGTCACAATAAAGCCTTACGGCACATAACAGTATATATTCCATGAAATTTTCTATGCACTGTGTTGGAGTCGCACTCCTCCAGGTCCGTGGATGAGAAGAGATTCACACCAGAGACGCGGAGTAGTTGCAAGTCACCAATTTATTCCTTTCGACAGATGGATCTGGGAAGCATACATTCAGCATGCAGAGAAGGAAGCTCCGCCATACTTAGCGGCTCCGTCCTGAATAGCCCTTTCCGGGCGTCTCCCCCTCTCTTGGTATTTTCCATCCTCATGACAACAACATGTTTTGACATTCGCTAAGGTTAGTACATGTCCCCCCCACCCAGCATTTTGTCACGTAAGCACTTTGCACCCCCCATTTGTTAACACAAGAACAATTTACCCTCTTCGCAACTCAGCAACAACACACCATCTGTTTCCGTTTCACAACTGTCTCGGAGCGAGGCCCCCTGCTCTGCCGGCACGCTGGTCAGTTCCTGTTTCAGTCAGCTGCATTCTTTTAGAATTAACCCCTCAACTGTTATCGAGCTAATCCGAAGGCCACACAAAGTTTTAAGGTCTGTAGCTACTGACTCTGCAGATAGTTGCCAACTTCTTCACACTGTGCGCCTCAGCAAGCGTTGTCCTCGCTCTCTGATTTTTACATGGTCTACCACTTTGTGGCTGACTTCCTCTTCTTCCCAATTGCTTCCAAATTGTTATAATACAGTAATAACAGTTGACCAGTAGCAAGGAAATTTCATGAATTGACTTATTGCACAAGTGGCAGCCTATCACGGCAAGATCCTTGAATCCTCCAAGCACCTAGGCAAGCAGACTACAAACATTTGGGAAAGAATGGGTCGCTCTCAGGAGCTCAGTGACTTTATAAACCTGTAGCTATGTAAATGATTGGAACACCTGAATCCAATGATTTGGAGGGATGTCCCAATACTTCTGACAAGATAGTGTATGTACCTGTCCTTGCCTTGTACCCTGAGTTAGTCATTGTGGTTGTGTTTGTAGCTACTATGTGGCTTTTACTATGTGTTTAGTGTTCTGCTCTTTGGTCCCCATGTGTCTTAATGTCATTTTTGTTGTAATTTTAATGTTACTTCACCCTGTGGTTAGTTATAGTTCTAGCTTTTGTTCTTGCCTACCTGTTTCGAACCCTTGTGGTCCCTTTGTGCTCTGAATTGTTAATAAAACCCCTTTTCAGTATGAAAATGTAATTTCCAAAAGTAAGAAATCCCACACATCAAAATAACAACATTCTTCTTATCATCTTCGTACACCATGGTGGAATGAGTCAGTGGCTGAAGGTACGAATGTAGGTTAACATGGCTCCCCATAGGGCAGATGGGCAGAACTGATTATTTTGTTAAATTTTACCAGCATGCAGAGGGTCCAGGGTCGGTCCTGTGACAGTGCCAACGTTCCTTGCCTTCTTAAAGCATTCAGCATCGCCTGAGCTATTGCTATTTCCCCAGCAGGCCACAGTACAGAAAAATACGCAGGCTATGAGCAGCTTGCTACACACACATCATCTGGCTTTCTTGTACCATGCTGCCGTTGTTTGCTGAGTCCAGTGTAATACTAAGATGGACCCCAAGATACTTGTAACACTGCTCCTTCTCCACTTATTTCCCCTGCATGGTGACTGGTCTCAGAGGGCACTTGTCATGCCAGAAATCCACTAGCAGCTCCTTTGTCTTGTTAATGTAAAGTTGCAGTTTGTTCTGTTTGTGCAGTTTATCTTGTTTGCTTCACAAGATAGAGTCCGAGTTCCCTACTCTGACTCAACTCCATCTCTATTGCTGATCTTTCCTGATGGTTAGTTGAGAATTTCTGTTGATGTGCTGGTGTTGTAGTGTGAATCTGATGTGTGGAGGATAAAGAGGCAGAACTGGAAGCTCCCTGAGGTGTCGCAGTATCTCTGACAGTCCAGGAACCTCACAAACATTTGGTCTTCTAGTTAGGTCGGTGCTATTATTTCACAATAATTGATTTGTAATTATTTTTTAAAAGATCTCTCCTAGTTTTTCATACGGATGAAAGTGATATTTCAGATTCATACTTACTAAGGCCTTAAATTTATGGCACTGATTCACAGTGGGGCTGAGGTCAGGATGTTGGAAATGTCATTCAAGTATATTTACTTTTACAACGAGTTACTCTAATAATGCTTTTTTTCATTGCCCATTGTATTTTTAGTAGATTGATACAACTTCTGGCACAATAATTACCTGATATTTTGTCAAAGAAACACTCTGACCTTAGCAAATACCAAATGCATTTTCTGGGGTATAACTTCTGTGTCATTGCTATCCCAATAGAGACTGCTGCGTACAGAGTTCATGATATTTCTCATTGATGCATAAATTCACTCTCAGTCATTGCAGTCACTTCTTTTTTCACCAGTGGAAACTTGAAGATATGAGAGTTCAGGAATTTTATGTTTCTGCGATTGGTATGTGTCATTCATATCCGTTTGGCTATTTCATTTACTCTTGATTATAATATAGGGACTTGGTTATGTTTCGAAGAAATACTTTTCTTTTGCAAGTAAAGGAATGCTTAAAAGCAGGGCATCCTGTTTGGAACTTCACTAAGTACATATAAGGCCAGAAAACCCCACATTGTGTGTAAACACACTCTTCTGCCTGTGGGCTTAGGTGTTTTAGAGAACATAAGTATTCTTTACACCTTGCGGGAGACATGGCCCTTGAAGAGTCAGATTGATAGAGGTCTTTATTGCATCTGTGGTATGGTGCAGAGATAGATTGGCTTAGTTGTGTCATGGCTCTGCCCTGAGACCTAAGACTCTGGCCTTTTAAGATTGTATGCGCGTGGAAAGACTCGGCAGAGGATTTGAGAGCCTACAATATCCTGACATCCAGGTCCCACGTGGGACATATCCAACCTGTCAACAACACAAGCACTGAAGCCTACAGGACAAAAGGCAAAGTTCACTCTCCAATTATGTCTTACGTATTTGCTTGTACTAAATTACTTTATCTTATGCTTATTACTCAAGATGAATGTTGTATGTTACAATTATTAGATTATTCCGAATTTCTGGATGATACAAAGCAGACAAGCAATAATGCTCTATATACTTGAGAAATAAAATAATAGCAGACATAAGCTGCTAAGGGGTAGAAGAAGATGGAACATAAAAGCAGAGAATCTGACCTGAAGTTAAGCTGTTAAGCTTCTTTGGGATTCCAGCTGCCCAACTTATAGAGAGAATAAAGTGGTAAGATAAGGTTTCTGAACCCTTAAATTTTTCAGTATTCCTTAATTATTTCCAGTTCATCATTCCATACATTGCCTAATGGAGTATCTTATCTCATTCCTTTAAATATCTGTTTCCTTGCTGACATTTTGCCCTTATATGAGTTTCTTGTATTGCAGTTACACAGCATTTGAAGTAAAAGTCGGAATCTTGACTTAGCTGTTTCCTTGAGTGTTTAGGATCGACAAAGTGCTGCATTGCTGCTGCTACGCAGAAGTCAGTTCGCTCTCAGTTATTGTGAACTGGGCCATATAGTGTCAAAGCAGCATGGTATGTTAGGATGTTCCCGCCATAGAGCTTCACTGTTAGGATGAAGTTTTTAAAGCACCATGTTATATTTTGACAAACATGTTTTTCATTATGCTAAATATTTGCACTCATCTGTCCAAAGGAGAACAGTTTCTACCTCCTGTGCATCTCTAGTACATGTATTTGCAAACAGTTTGCTGTCTGCAGTGGTGTTCTCTTCTGTTATCTGTTATTTTTTACTGTCAGTCGTTGAACTTATTCTCTTTTATTTATTTGGCACTGCATGAAGCACAGAAGTGAGGATTTCACTGTACAGTATACACATTACAAAAAGCTTGGAGCTAATAGCTTTCTGGATTATTCTTTGATGTATTTAATTATACATGCATATTTAGTGGGAATCATACTTTTACATTAATATGTATTTATTTGACAATACTTGATTATCTCCCGTGCACACCATTCATAATTGGCTTTTACGATTTTGGTGTTTGTATTTAATGTTTTGCACGATTTGGAAAGCTTTTTTAATAGATTTTTAAATAGGTGTGGGTCACTTTGGATGAATTTTGCAAGGAACTCACCATGCAGGAATATTTATTAGAAAATTCACATAATCCTTCTAAAACCAGGGCAGTCTGCAGCCTGACAGAGGGCCTGATGCCACCTGTTATGACCCCAGACATAACTGTCTGTCTGTTCTGCCTCCCTGGGTGAGAATGGTTATGGTCTTTGGTCTCTTAGCCCCGCCCACCATTATATAATTATACCTTTCTTTCTTGATTAGCCCAATCCCAATTCAGTCTTCTTTCAGAGCTCCACCCACTCAGCAGTCCATTCAGCTACAGTTTAGGGTTCTGCCTTCTGTCTGTTCTATTTTGCCCTCCTACATTGTTAGCATTTCAACCTCTCTAGTATTTAGTGTAATAAATGTATTATTCAGTGTTTCGTGTAACTATATATAACTCCTTCCGGGTTAATAGATTTCTGGTCACACTCTACTTCCAACCAATTGAACAATTAGATTCCTCATTTCATAAGAGTAATGTTTGTAGTAATGAAATCGAGTTATATAAGGTTAGCCTTATCTGTGTTCCCAAGGGTAGATCAGAGAATTTCAGTGTAATCTACAGAACAATATCAGCTGCCACATAGTATCATGTAAATAATCATTGACAAAATAAGGGAAAAAAACATAAATTTTAAAATATTTTTTTCCATTAGTGGATGGTTTTATGATATATCCTTGGTTTACCCTTGCAGTAACCCATTTGGAAAATCTAAAGCTCTATTTTAGGTGTCTATAACTAAAATTACCTTAAAAATTCTTAAATCAAACGTTAATAACACACGATCTGGGTTGGTGCCCCACCCTGGATTGTTCCCTGCCTTGTGCCCATAGTCTCTCAGATAGACTCTGGATCCCCGTGACCCTGAATAGGGCAAGTGGTTACAGGGATGGATGGATGGATGAATGGATAACATCTGATTATAAAATTTCTAGTAGTGCAGACAAGGTATCAGGCAAGGGATATTTAACATTATCTAGTGAGTAAGATATAATAAGAGAGGGAGAATAATCATCTCTCTCTTACAACACAACATCCTTTTTCCTCATTTAATTTGTGTATTTATAACAGAATTTACTGAAGTTACATCTGCATTTATTGAACTTGTTTATAATGGAATTCTCGATGTTTGAACAGGGGAAAACCAGCTGGCAGAAAAGCTTAAATATAAATGAAATTGTACAGCTAATGAGAAGTAAAGCCTTCATACTCAAAATAGACAGAAGATCAAACAGCACTGCTTAGGGTGTGAGCTGTCTGATAATAAATAAAATACTAAACGGGTCTAAAATTAGAAATGATGATGCCTTTCGGAAATGATCATTTTAGATGAATGAAAGCATAAGGCAGAGAGGTATCTCAGATACAGATCTGAGCTGCATAAGAAAGATATATTTCATAGCATTCTGTTTTGTTTTCAACAAAATGATTTGTGACAAGGTCTCTGCTGGTCACAATAATGCAACTGAAAATAATAATTATATATTATTATATGCTTCTATGTCCTTGTTCTGTTTTGCAGAACAAGCCATGAATTGCCAAATTTAGCATTAAGGGTATCAGAGTTTAATGAGTAGGATATCTAATAATAAAATTCTCTTACTGCAATAACATGTCAGAATGATTAAGGAACTGGTTTGCTATGTGCTGAGACTGACTGATGCAGAACAATGAATGAATTAATTAAAAGAACAAAAAAAAAAACAAATGAATAAAAATGTCATGATGTGGACTTGTCTTCAAATTACACAGCATTTCAAGTAAAAGTCAGAGCCCTGATCGTGACGAGGTGTCAAAACTGATGTCACGGGATGTGGATTCAATTTCTCCTAAAAATCACCACATTGTTTTATATTCCAGTCATGTCAAATCATTTTAGCCAGCAAGAAGTTGGAGATGAGGGGGAAAGTCCACAGCTTTACCTAACTGCTGCTGCACAATGCGTAATAGATTTTAAAGAAAGTGTCAGGTATACAGCATTAATCACCAACTACTGCCAGAGCTCAGACTTAATGGACAATTAAAGGAAAATTAGGAGATCAGTTAGAACTACTTATCCAGACAGTTTGCATGAGTCATTCAGATGTGGACAGGCTCAAAATCACCACGAGTCTGATTCCCGAAGCAGTTCGTAAAGTCAAAGTATGGATGGATGACAGAAAGATTGCTATATCTGATGCTATCGGTCTGGGCATATTCTTTTGAAAAGGTCTTTTATAATTTCATCTGAAAATACACAATAATTAATTTTTCCGTAAACATCAGCTTTCATAAAAACATATTTTAAATTAGTTAGTGCTGCAAAAACATGTGTTCTTGCTCTATTCATCCATCTGTGCCTGTGACAGTGAAGGTTATGATAGTATTAATATAATATTTGTTTTACTTTATTCCTTTTCAGACTATGGAATTTGCTTTAGCAAATGCACGGTTTTTGTTCTCATGACCTACGTTAAATTCCATGTAGATGAAATAAAACTGTAATAAATGAACATGTTCACCTGGTGCGACTGCTGTATAATAATAAAATAAGATAAGAAATGAAAGTAGCAGAGTGACTCACTAGGCATCAGTGAACTCGCGCCTCTGTCGCTGCACGTCTGACTCCTGTCACCTGCCTTTGTTTGTGGTGCTGGCTTCTGCTCACAGGAGTTTCCTCCAGGTACCGCGGTACTCTGAAACGGCCCGTGGTGTGTGACTGTGTGTGTACAGTGCGATGGATTTGCACCCCTACTACAGTGCACCGCTGTCTGCCCTGTGCTTCCGGCGATAAGCTCAAAGGTGACCGTCAGCATGTACTCCCTGGAATAGTGGTTATAGCAAATACATAGATAGCAGTTAAAAAAATAATATAATATAGGAGTGACATATTATCAATCGTATGACAGAAATACTTGCTGCTTTACATAACCATACTGAATCTCTGTCCATGGTAATATAGCATATTAGCATATCATTATCTTTGTCTTAACTAAAACGAAAACAAAATGATGAAGTGCTGGGGAAGTAGAGATTTCCAAATAAAGTTCAGTGGCAATGAAAAAGAAAACGTAGTTGTAATGCTTACATTAACGAAGACTCCATATGTAACCCACAGGCGGCAGGTCGCCCCCCCCACTGTGCTCGATTAATGGTTTGTGGAAGAGAGTTATGGGGAATTCAGTACAGGCTTTCCTGTTACACAGACAGGCACCCCCCCCCCCCCTCGTCATCATATAGCATCGCCT
>JABFEB020000035.1:23081421-23092029 GCA_019775895.2 Stomatorhinus ivindoensis | reverse complement strand
CATCATATAGCATCGCCTGCTAATGTCGAGGTGGCTGCCTACCGGGCTCGTCTCCGAGTGCTCAGTTACATCTTCCTCTAGGGCAGCTTCTCCCGCTCTACAAAACCCTTCTGCCAGTACATTGAACAGAAGAATATTTTTTTTTACGTAGTCACACCATCTATGGAAGAATTCCAAAATGTTGTATTATTAGAGTCAATTGAATCCAGGTGGTTCATCACAAATTACACAAGGGCCTGTCAGTCCTATAAATGACATAGGCGGCCGCCTAGGGCGGCACCTTCAGTACTATGTGACTCTTTATATCTTGGTCTGACTTCTAGTCTCTGGAACTGAATTACCTGCCTAGGGATCCAGATCGACTAGGTCAGGTCCTGCAAACCAGTCATTTAAAGAAAGTGGAAAGCAGACAGACATGTTTTCTGAACAATTTTTTCCTGGAATTAGGGAGATAACCTAAAAAATGCTTTACCATAATTATGTGGAATATTAACTCAGTAATTATCACAGGGGGTGTCTATTTGGGAATTTTTTCCCTTCGGCAGATGGTGATTACATTAAAGCTGGCGCGCTACTGAGAGCAGCAACAGTTACAGCAGAGCCATCAGAGAGGCAGGGGACTCGTGAACAGTTATAGCCGCCGGACCGTCACATGTCCCATAGCTGAAACTGCGACAGGTCACGACAGGGCAGCCATGCATGACGCGTCGCCGTATACATCAGTGCAAGGGCACAGCGGAGACAACAGCATGCTGGGGGAATTACGAAGCAGCAAATACACACATCAACTGAGAAAGGACAGCGCCATCTTCCTCGTGCGAACAATTCAGCTTCTGCAACATCTGTTGTTACATCAGATATTACAAACCTCACTGTGGACTCCACAATTTGAGCATTCACAAAACAGCTTCTTTTTAAACACATTAATGTTGATGTGTTCGCTTTCCCGCATTCCATTGTGGTTCGCACTTTGCTGTAAATGCGCACTCTTGATTAGACGCTACATTTGCGTGGATGCAGATGGTTTGCAGGTGCATGCGTGGGGCAGATGTATCGCGACGGACATACATATACGCAGTGTGATGAAATGGGGAAACTTTTAGGAACAGTTCTAAAGTTGTTACTAGGCTTGGGCGGTGTTTATTACAGTAATTCAGTGTACCGACCCCCTACCTCGCTCGCCGAATTTTATTGCCAAAATTTCTAAATGCTGGGATAGCATTGCTTTCGAAAATGCCATCAAAACGTGCCAACAAGCTGAATATGGCAGCGACAGCTGATCTTTGTTTCTGTGCCATTTTGCCACTTTACATACAGATTCTCTACACTGTGCAAAGTTGTTTGTTTTTAACTGTGACTTGAAAACTACCTCTTGCTGTTTTTGTTTTCTTAAGTAGAGGATTTGTACTTTTCTGTAAACCCTGTGTTTTGGCCCAGATAATTGCCCAGATCACATTCACATATCACAATGATTGTTTTTTGTAGCCTATACCCAATAATATATTAATATGGGAGACCTAATACAGTGTGTAACCACCCTTTACCTTCACGACAGTTTCAGTTCTACTTGGAGTGCTGTCAAGTCCTGCACAGTATGCAGTGGGATATTGGAAGTAAATCCTCCACTTCTCTGAGGGATAAAGGAGACGGAAATGTATTTTACACTTTCTGCTCCATAAGTCCTCATAAATGTTCAATGGTGCTTAGATTTGGTGATTGACGGTGTCTAACTTCATTCTGGAGTTCATAAAACCACTCCGGAATATTTTTAGCAGTCTGGGTATGAGGGTATGAACCCCTTGGAACACGGGAACAGCATGAAGGAAGAGCCTCATATTCACTGGCTGTTATAGGACCATGCAGAGCAATCATTGAATCTAATAACTTCTCCAAGATGGCTGATTCTGTTCTGAGGTCATTTCTGAGGCCACACTTTTATCACTAATGCACCTTAAAATCAGGCACAGAATCCTTGGCTTCGTCAGAACCGGTAGTTGCCTCAAGTTACTTTCAAAACTCACGTGTCAAAATGCTGGTTATCAAACCACTTTTAAAGCTGACACATTCTGCTAATTACCTTTAAACCTAATATGACTCACCTTTGCAGCTGCGTTTGTGATTGTGATTTAGTTACTTCAAAGATAAAGTCCTCTTTCATGTGGCATTTCTGTTATTGTTCCACTCCCTGTGTATATGTGATATATTATGTGTTTTAATATTATTTTTCTATATTACAAGAGAATTTTATTCAAAATAACTTAAAACCTTAACATTTTATACTTCAGATGTTTTCAGTATCTGAACATTTCAGATAGAATGATTATACCAAGATTATACCACCTGTATATGAATAGTTACTGGAATGTCAGAAGGATATACATCTATAAGGTAGAACATAGAAACACACACATCTTTTCTCATCCCCATGTCGTCTCAATTTGCTTAGCAAGACATGTGCAACATGGGAAAGGAACACTGGTATCACATCACAACGCCAGGACAAAATAAGCAGCCAAACGGCTCACAGAGGCTCCATCAGCTGACTGCAGGTCTCTCAAAGCCTACAGTCAGGCTTTATTCTTTGGCCTAATTTAAAATAATTGCCACAAGAAATCAATACCCATCCTGTCTTGACAGGCACTAATAACTTGTCTCACATGATGAGAATAATTAATCTATATTAATATACTGATATGAACAGTGTTTTTTTCATCGCTACAGACATGTCGGTAAATTTTAAATGGCTGGCTTATTTATTTGCTTTTCTTATTTTCTAAGACATTTTCACCAATCAGCCATAGTACAACAACCAAGAACCTTGGGGGTCAGAACATCGATCGCTTAGTTGTGTAAATAAAGTTTAATTATATTCTGAGAATAGCCACTCAGACGTATTTTCAGCCTAAGCTCTGAGGATGTACTAACACACACACACACACACACACACACACACACACGTATATAATCGAACATGTTATATACATGCCAAGCATTTGATAGGATGATAATGTACACTGGCTGAATGCAGTCGAGAGAATAAGTGGACGATCGGAAGGAGTGTCTGCACTGGCAAAGCAAAGGAGATTCAATGAACAGTGGAAAACATGGTGTGGAAAATTCATTACTGCATTTGAAATACTCAGATATAGGAGTCATGACTCCATCATAATCTCCGAATCGTCACAATGCCCCCATTGACACTCCATGGCTGCAAAGCTACTGGAAGCAGAGAGACCTCATGCTCTGCCAGTCGCATCACGGCAGGGGGGCAGATTCTGGGCCTACAGCATGGAGACGAGATGATAATGGGAAAGGTGTCTTGTCAGAGAGATCTGATGGTCATCCCACCATTTTAGAGTAAAATAAGTTCATGTGTATGTTGCCTCCTTTAAGGATTTAGACCCTGGAGAGACTATATTACCCCCCGCCTACCCCCCCATCAGACTAAGTATTTGGGCAGCTTAAAATAGGCAATGATGGCTGTTCATTTAAATTATTAAAATAATGATAATTATAAAAATATAATAATTAGTAGTAGTAGTATTAATAACAACAGTAAAAATAAAGCTATTTCAGAAACATAAAATCACAAGATTTTGTATTTTTTAATTTTGCCTTCAATTTTATAAATGACTTTGGCCTCCCTCTTCTCATACTCCAGAATAACCCTTTAATACATGTATACAACTATACAAGTCAAAATAAGAAATAAAAATAGAGGAAGACAAATCATTTTACATATAGGCCGACTACACGATCTGTAGCTGTAAGGTATTTTTTTCTTGCAATTAGTAAGCTTTTGGCTGTAAGTAAATGTTCATGTAAAGCAGAAATGTGGTGCAGGCTTATATTATCGCCTTAACCATTACATCATTTCAGAATTTTAAATTTAAATTTCTGCGAAAAGCTAACGCGATAAATTGATTCTGGCCTTTATTCTTCCTTTCTTCACTAGTGGAGATGCAACAGCGACCCCACCAGCTCAGTTAGCCAAATATCGATTGTAATACCTGCCAACGGGTTGTAATAAGACTGTCAACAAACACATGTAATAATGGACCTGTAATTATTTGACATCATCCTAGATTGTTGTCATTCCTTCGACATTTCTCGCGATTTGAACGCAATCACATGCATGAGAAAATTTACAACACATGCGGCAAACAGTAGCCTTTTGCGTGATATTGAAATTATGAACAGTATCACATATTCGGAGACAGTTGTGTAGTTTCAAAGTTTTATTTTGAAAAAATATGCCATTATAAAACCCTCGGATATGTAGCTCGGGACTAGCCCCGAAGTAAACCTATTAACACGTCGTCACAGACCATACTTCTATGATTGCCTTTGCAGGATAAGCACGTGAGCGTGTTAATCGGTCATGCTGATTTGCACCCGTATCTCTGAAAATTTACCACTTGAGAAATTTACTACTAAGGAGAACACATTTAACATTCAGAAGGAGATGATTTGGCACATATCTAATGTCTGATCTAAATATAAATAATCCAGGTAGCAAATGACAACTAATAAAAAGCAAAATAAAATAATAAATAATAAAAATAAAAAAAACATGCAGAACATCTAGATTTTTCCCAATAGGCTATCGTTGTTTTGTTAACAGTTTAAAACATCAAATACAAATCGTTACAGAATATTCACAAAAAAAATAGAGAAATGGCACTTTTAATATATATTTATGTATTTTATGTATATATTTATAACATTAAAGAACGGGTCAAATGCTTTGCCATTATTACGGACCTCATTGGTGTGTTGAGATTTTGCGTTTCATGCATGTATGATACAGCAATTTATGTACATTACATTCATGCGCCCGTGCAGCTTTTCTGACCGAGTTCCTTTCTCAGATGTTCAGTCTGATGGCCAATACCTGCATTGTATATTGTCAATGGCTACATATATTACAATTGGTTCATTAACAGACATTCACAGACAATTGTCTGCAGAAGCGAACATGAATACAATATATCCGACAGAGGGAAGATTTTAACATCAGTGATCAGTTGTCTGCACGAACATCACAGAGTGCTGTGTTTTTTTTCTTCTTAATTCATCCTCAGTCACTAGTCGGAGAGCGAGTGGGAAGCACAGTCAAAAGCCCCGTGGGCTCCATCTGTGCGGTAAGGCCCGTTATGCCAATACGAGTCGCATACTGTCTGCAAAGAATTGATCTCGGACGCCGAGGAGTTTCCATCTCTTCGCTTTGATCGCTTGCGATTCCGCAAGATAAAAACAAGCATCCCCACAACCGTGAACGCAGACGTGACAAAAACAAGCAAGAGTCCGGGAACTAGCACTGAGATGGAGACTCTGCTGGGCTCCAGATAGGAGTTAGAGCCTGTCGCAGTATCTGCAGAGAAAGTGCTGTTTTTGCCTAAGGACGCAGATGGGGATTTGTCGTAAAGTTGCGGGCACAACAGATCGCTTCGCAGTTGTCGGAAGTCCTTTTTCCAAAACTCTTCCGGCGATTCACATTTGAGATCACTCACGATGACGTCGGAGCCTATCTTCTCGCTCCATTGTTTGAATGCAACAATGTTGCAAGAGCATTCCCATGGATTGCCGTGCAGATCGATTTGTATAACGGATGTAAGTTGATCTAAAACGCCGGCAACCGGAAGAAACGTAAAATAATTGTTGTGCAGACTTATTCGTGACAAAGAGACTCCATTAAAAATATCCACGGGCAATGATTTTAATAAGTTATTATTGAGGAATAGGACCCTTAGACTGGGCATTGTATTGAAGGTCCCTGCCATCACCAGTTGTATTTCGTTAAATTCCAGACTCAGATATTCCAGATTTTGCAATCCAAGAAACATTTCCGTGCTGAGGGTATCCAGGTAGTTCTTGTCCATGTACAGCCATCTTAATGCGCCGAGATTCTGAAATGTGCCGTTTTCAATTACTCGTATATTGTTTACTCCCAAATCAAGAAGGATCAGATTTTTCTGATCGTTGAAGTAGTTCTTTTTAACAGAGTGGATGTTGTTGTCTCTTAGATTTAACTCCTGAACGTTTTGGGGTTTGGGTTTCAAATTATTCAGGCTTTCGATGTTTTTCCCCTCGCAGCTCACCTTCAGACCCTGTCTGGACTCGGGCAATCTACAGCTACAAGAGACTGGGCAGGATGCATTCAGTATTTGCTCAGTTCTGAAGTTTACAGTAGTCATAGCAGTGGGTTTGGTTTTGATCTGCCAGTTTTCCCGTGATTTTGAGCGCCTCTTATGCTTGGACGCTGCAGTCGGGCTCTCGGCTGCACCGTTTATTCTAATAGGCGTTGAAACCGGTCCAGATTGCTGCGTGGGGGGTGCCGCCAAACTGGAGTCAACCTCGAACGTTGAAGGGCAGAGGTCCATTTCTGATGTCTCGTTCAAGTCGTTTCCCTGTAGTCTAGTTGGAGCTTCGCAAACCACCCTTCCGATCAAGGCATTGCGTGGTATATTTTCCAGCCATTCCTTCAGGGGAATGAGATCACAGTTGCAGTCCCAGGGGTTATCCTCCAATAAAACCTCGGCGATGCCCGGTATTTGTTCAAGGACCCCCTCATACGGAAGCGTTTTAATTCGATTTCCACGCAGGTCCAGGTGAGTTATTGGCACATTTTGAAACACGCTAATGGGAAGCGTGCTGATGAGGTTATCGTTTAAGATCAAAACCTCAAGTTTATTCAAGTCCCTAAACACAGTCGGCTCGATATCGCGAAGAAGATTGAAATCGGCTTGTAAATATTCCAGGTCATCCAAGCCCAAAAACGTGTTCTTTTTGAAAGATCGTATTTTGTTGTTATTTATGTGTAGTCGCTTGACAAGCTGCAGACCCAAAAACGCTCCTGGAACGATGTCGTGCAAACCATTGTTTTCCAAATGCAAGCTAACGGCATTGTAGAAGTTAGCAAACTCGTTGGGAAATAGTCTGGACAACGAATTCCCATGCAGTAATAAGTGGTAAAACTGAGAACTGGGACCAGCCAAATGATGCAGATTAGAAAAGCTCCTTTTTTCGCAGTCGATATGCAGATCTCCTTCTATATCATTACAGGAGCATATCTGCTCTTTACAAATGTCCTTTGTAATATTTCCACTAGCAAAACAAAGAGCCGCCTTCAGTAGCAAAATCCAAAGCAACATTTTTACCACAATTCATTCCCGATTTCAAGACATGAATGCAATTAACAAATGAACAAATCGGCTTGGGAATCATCCACCAGAGACAGGGGAGAGCAGTCAGTGAATTCGCTCATTCCTATTTCGCCTTCTGTATATCCAGACCAGTAGTGTTAACTGCCCACCAAATTCTTTACAGTAAACGCAATCTTCTAATGGGAAACTCCGGCACATTTTTTAAACGAGTGAAAGACAACATGGCACAACATCAAGCGGCGCATTGTGCTTTTAGTTCAATAATGACTGACCTTGCAATTTTTTATGAATCCGGGGTTTTCTTTGCAGTGCGTCGCTTTCAACCGCGCCGTCCCTTTCGCCCGTGGTTCCGAAATCACGCCCAGGCACCGACATTTACAGGCGATGTCAACCAACTGGAAGATTTCCGCAATCCACTCGTCCTTCCCAGCGCTTTCCCCCGTCTACATTCCTGTCTTATTGTGTTTCTGAATTACAGACGGTGTTACTAAGAGGCTCTGCCTGTTCTGCCGGGCTGCTCAGTGGAAGATCTTACACCCTCTGCTGAGCTGCAGCGGCAAAAATCCGACTGCTGGGGGGGTGCTAGAGAAAACGAAAAAAAATAAATAAATAATAAAATAAAAAAATCTAAACAGTGAGCAAGCGTTAGAAATTGGTTTCCAGTTCTGACGTTCATTCCGAACGTATTGATTTTATTGGGATATGTTTTCTGGATCCACCTTTTCTTTGCTACTGTTAAGATTTCCAGTTCTTTCTACTATCTTGTGAATATTTCAGTGCGTTAGTCGATTACATAAAGCATCAGGTATAGCTGGTGTTTGCTTGTCCAGGAGGAAATTAATTTTCAATTCGAGCTATCGACACAGATGCATGAAAAATGCTTGGTGCGTCTTGCATAAAGGTGCTGTTTCTGTGGGACATGTTTTCCTGATACTTTACGAACCACATCTTAATAATAATTATAATTATAATTATAATAATAATAAAAATTCATAACGTGAAGTGATTTTGCTATACAGAGTTCATCGCGAAATTATATCAAAGCATGACAGATACACACAACATCTATTCAACTTAAGCACATAAAATAAATAAAAAGAGTCAATGGAGATTCTGGTTTTGACTTATGAGGAAATCCAGGTCAAAGGTTATCCTACGAGTGGTATATGTAATCTGCACGTGCAAAATGATTCTTATCCATTACAGAGAAGTCCCACCAACTAAATTAATCAATGAAAATGCTGGTAAGAGGAAGTGGCACCAAAATACCACAGGCCATGTTATACAAGGACAATTATTAATGACAACCAGCACAAACAGAAATTTAGGCAACTTCCACACAAAAAGGGCTTCTGCTATTTTTTTGGCATGAATTTAGCTTGTAATTACTCTCAAGTGAAATTATGTACCGACAAGTAAAAACCGCTCTAGGCAAACTTGACAAAAAGTACTGCTTCCATTTTTTAAAGTCTGTACAAAGATCCGCTTATTTGAATTCCTCCATTTTATTATGAAAAAATTTAAAGTTGCTGAAAGTTCACAGAAATCTGCTTACAAACAAGTGCTGTGACCTGTGGCAGCAGTGTGCCTGATCAGGCTATCAAACGTTCTTTTGTCGGATTCTGCAGTGGTTTGTTTAAGAAGATGCTGCGTCTGAGAGCGTGACAGTCCTATTAAATGACTTTACATGATCAACAATGGAAGGAATTGTCTAATTTAATAGGTGGCTGACGGACTGCAGTGTTTTCTGAGCTAGTGGCCTGAATTCTAATCATTATTTTTTCGACATTATAATGGTTATTCAAAGTGGGATCTCACATCCATATGTTATGTGCTTCATCAGATATTCACATTTAAATGATTCCATTACACGAGCAATAGAAAGTCAGACCTTCCCCTGTTTCCCCTGTATTACTGCCGTTTGGCTCAAACTGGAGGAGGGCAACTAGTGAAGTATAAGGACAGGTTTTTATTTTTGGAAGTGTTCTATGTAATTACTGTACCGTTATGAATATTATTGCAGTTTATTCATGAATTGAATTTGTGTATATAGTGAATATACAGATGATGAGGCACTATATAGAGCCACGTGTTGGGACGCCCGGCCATTACACCTACAGGAAGTTTGATGGCATCACATTCTAAACCCATAGGGATCAATATGGGGTTGGTCACCCCTTTGCAGCTATAGGTGCTGCCACTCTTCTGGGAAGGCTTTCCACAAATATTTTGAGTGCATCTGTGAGAGATTTTGCCCATTCATCCAGAAGAGCATTTGTGTGGTCAGACGCTGATGTTGGATGTGAAGGCCTGACTCTCAGTCACCATTCTAGTTCATCCCAAAGGTGGTTGAAATGCGGTTGAGATCAGGGCTTCATTAGAGCCAGATTCATCCAACCGTTGTCTTTTGGACCTTGCATTGTGCTTTGGGGACAGAAAAGGGCTTTCCCCAAACTGTTCCCATAAAGTTTGAAGCATAGAATTGTCCAAAATGTCTTGGTATGCTGAAGTATTAAGAGTTCCCTTCACTGAAACTAAGGGGACTAGCCCAGCCCCTGAAAAACACCCCCACACCATTACCCCTATTCCACCAAACCTTACATTTGAATCAATGCAATCAGGCAGGAACATTCTCCTGGTATCCATCAATCACAAACTTGTCCATCAGACTGCCAGACAGGCACGCATGGTTCGTTACTCTACAGTGTCCATTGCTACAGGGTCCAGTGGTGGTGTGTACAGTCCATAACAGGGGCCATACACATATGCAACAAGAAATGATGAGATGGCAGTTGGCCTGTAGGAGCAAACCAAGAGCAGGCCAAGAAAAAGAGAACTGCATGTACACACACAATGTAAGCTGGATTCGAACCCCAAACCATGGGGGAGGTAGGCAGCAATGAGCTGCCATATCTCCCGGAATCATAAATTGTACAAAAAGAAATCTTTACTTATTATTATCATTAAATACTTGCTTGAAGAGTCTTTATTTGCTGCGAGTAGTAAGCCTGTGAATGTTCCTGCAGGTTTCCTCTCAGCCTGAAAACATGCACTTAGGAGAACTGCTTTCTACATCGCCTGAAGTATTCTCACCGTTACTCTGCACTGAATAAGCAGTTATGGGTGGATGGTTTCCTGCCGTATTTTTTGACAGTTTGCAGACATAACTGCAAAGGTTAACAAATTTGCATCTGGTTTGTGGTGAGCCTGGAGTCTGTCCCATGAAGATGGGAAACAAGCCAGGAGGCGCCCTGGAAAGAAACAGCAGTTCATATTTTATAACTGTAGGAGAACAGCGGAAAGCCACCCAACACACAGGGGAAGGCGTGCGGACGCGCAGGGGGAGGCGCACAGGGGCAGGCGTGCGGACGCGCAGGGGGAGGCGCACAGGGGCAGGCGCGCGGACGCGCAGGGGGAGGCGCACAGGGGCAGGCGCGCGGAC
>JABFEB020000035.1:23001021-23013370 GCA_019775895.2 Stomatorhinus ivindoensis | reverse complement strand
ATATAATTTACAAATTTACTTTTAAAGCATTCGATTGTATTTAAAATTTTGTTTCTTGTTTGTATGCTAAATTTGTGTTTTTGTCCACTTACTAATTGTGATGAGTGTGACATGAATACTTCTAACAAGCCAAGCATTTTTGTTGGTGTTTCGTTTGGTGTGTAAAACAGTTCGGTTGCTTTGTGTTATATTACATTATGAGAAAATTTTAAGTGAGGGGAATTGATTTAGCTAAATATGACTAATTGTAAACAGATTGTATATATATTAATAGCTTTCAATGAATCTGAGCTTATTCACCTTATGAGCCAATTTTTGAATTTCCCATCACCCTTGGCTTTTATTGACATATATTTATTTTATTTATAAAGATAGCATGGTTAGTTTTACATAATTAAGACTTATCCTCCTATGTATTCCCATATTTTTCATTCTGGTTTGGGAATTGCATCTTCTCCAGCTCCGTTATCCCTGGAGGGAGTATGCAGATTCCTCACCGTGGACAGATGTTGGTAAGGGCGCAAGCCCGTTACACAGCCGTGAGACTCCTTCTTTCCGAATGCATAATTAGGGAAAACTTTTGAAATCTAATGAAAGCCATTGAGATGTCAATGAAACAGTTGTTATTATGCACAGGCAGTCCTTAACTTAACTTGGGGAGGAATTATTATATTGAGAGTATGGACTGTGTAGAAGTCAGGAGACCATAAGTATAATCTAATGCAGAAACTATGTAGGCTGTTGCATGCAGAATATTTTAATATAAAGCAATGTCTACTTTATTTCAAAACTTAACCTAAATTATTAATTGTAACATTATGCAGGTTGCACAGTGCTGTATCTGCTATCAATTGTAGCATTATGCAGGTTGCATTGTGCTGTATCTGCTATCAATTGTAGCATTATGCAGGTTGCATTGTGCTGTATCTGCTATCAATTGTAATATTAAGCAGGTTGCATTGTGCTGTATCTGCTATCAATTGTAACATTAACCAGGTTGCATAGTGCTGTATCTGCTGTCGATTGTAACATTGTGCAGGTTGCATAGTGCTGTATCTGCTGTCAATTGTAACATTGTGCAGGTTGCATAGTGCTGTATCTGCTGTCAATTGTAACATTATGCAGGTTGCATAGTGCTGTTTCTGCGGTTAATTGTAACATTATGCAGATTGCACAGTACTGCATCTGCTGTAAATTGTAACATTATGCAGGTTGCATTGTGCTGTATCTGCTATCAATTGTAACATTAACCAGGTTGCATAGTGCTGTGTCTGCTGTCAATTGTAACATTATGCAGGTTGTATAGTGCTGTATGTGCTGTTAATTGTAACATTATGTGCTGCTTTACATTTAGCAGTTCCAAAGTATTGCATATATTGTGTTTTCTTGCAATATGCTAACAATTTGCTTATGTAATACTCTTAATTATGTGATCCATTTGCATCAGAGGTAAAAAAAATGAAAATTTAAAACTGTAGTTCTAGCCAAATTATCTACAAGAGCCCTTTTAACACAATTATATTCAGCAGAGTTCTGGATTGAAAGGAACACCTGTAGTATCTCTGTTTTAGTTCCGTCGTCAGTTCTCTTCCATAAACTTTAATGACTCATTTCCCGGTAAGCCTTATATTGTATTGATTTTAATTGATCATAACATTTAAAATGGAAAATAGATGCATTTGTAATTATAGAAATATTATCTCGAATCTATGCAAATTCTTTGTTTCAGGGCCAGATACACTTGAAAAATGACTGTACAATACCTACATCTCAGAACAGAAACCAACTTCAGACGCTTCCTAGGAGAAGATAATGCAATTTTACACTTAAGATGTTTCTGTTCGTGTTGGGCTGTGACGACCAGACCTCTCAGGATTAATTCTTGCACCCATCCTTCATTAGCGGAAATTGGTGCTGTTGACAGTCTGTACAAGAGCATGGGCTGTTGTATTGCAATCAAGAGACCACGTCTGTCTCTGCCTCCCCCACATGAAAACCACAGCATTACAAATGTTGCCCTACATCACTTTTCATGTTGTTATTGTGTCTTTTGTTTTTCAAAAAAACAAACAGAAAAAACTGCCGAATCGGGACGTTGAATACTTAGTATGCCTCAGACTTAGTTCACCAGGCTTTGTCGCCTGATACATCCTAACCTCATCTAACCTCAATTCTGTGTTTGTGGGGGACATTTTCTCTGTCATTCCTGTAACTACTCAGGTTTCCTTCAATGCCCCCAGAGACAGGCAACTCCGTTGAATTGCTGACTCAAAATTGTCTATAATATTAGCACGTAAGTGCACCGCAATAGACAGCCATCTTGTAGCCTGCAATTTGCTTTTGTAGGCGTCAGGTCTCTGTGACACTGTCATTGAAATTGCTGCAATCAATTATTTTGTGTTCTTTTATATTTTTGAATAAATCTCAACAGCACCTTAAACATAAGAGTGGCCGCATAATTACCAAAAAGGTAATAAAATAGTTAATTGCAATGTAGTACTATATGAATTCAATTAGCCTAAATAAGAAATATTAAGGACATTGAAAAGATAGAGTACATTAGATTAAATTGTTATAGATTATTATTAGTCCTGTTTGTTACTTAAGTGATTCACTGTAGAAGGAAACAGGCACCTCCTTTCAGTTCCTCGATTATAAGCTGTTTGTAATTGACACCACCACTGTTACAAATACATTTTTCATGCCAGATGACGATAAGTTCATCCTCATATAAATGTATTTGGTTTCAGGGCTAAATGGCCCCTGGCCCGAGGAAATTCATTAGATGCTGCAATTGAAACTCCTGGAATAGATATTCAAGTGAGCAGCATTGTGTCCTGAAGGCCACCTTGACAAATTCTTCTTGCTTTAATTGTTTCAACATTGGACTCAGTATATGTCAGTTCATGACCTTGTATCGATATTGACGATATCTCAGGGGACTAGTGAGTCAAGTGTTTGGGAGAACAGTTCAGTATGACCAAAGTCATCTTTTAAGGCAGCGACTCGGGTGACAAACAGGCCAGGTTTCAATCTTTAACCTAAAAAAAAAGCCATTTATAATGGCCTGTCTCATTACCTCTGAGAGGTGCTCTCTGGATAACACAGTATGGAGAATTCAACCTTCTGTATGAACAATACAAATGGCTTTGCTGGGTATTTCCAGACATGGATATTAGCAAATATTTTAACATGTGACACTCAGTATGATACTGTGCCTCACACCTCCAGTGTGGTGACTTTGGTTTCTAACACTACATGCTTCTCTTTATGTGGAGGTTGGATGTTCTGCCCACATTTCTGTGTTTACTCCTGTGGTCTAAACATGGTATAAGTGAGTTAATGTGTCTAGATTAGCCTTCAGTGTGTGGCCCGTGACGCGCTGGCGTTAGCTCAGTCTGACCCTGCAACACTCTTGTCCGCTGAAAAGCCTCACCGTCGACTTTTAAAGCCAGTCGTACACATCTCAAAGTTCATGTCTAGCAGTGAGTTACTTCGATGTTGAAAGAAAAGAGGATAGCTGAAGTAAGCAGCTGTACTAAGCTGTCGCTTAGTATGAATTACGTAATGTCCGAGATGTAATTCCGGTCAGAGTGACAGCCCAAAGAGGTCTGTAATTGTTTCAGAAATGTGGTATTCCAAATGTAGGTCAGTGTTTCCGGCTGCATTTTTATGTTTCGGGATGCTAAGGTTGTGTATGACTATCTTTATAATAACGATAAAAAGCGCATTTTACATTTAAAAATATTTGCTGTTTTTATAAATTATTCATGTTATTTTTCAAAGTGGCCCCATTACCTTCTGTCCTTCGTCCAGCCAACTCTGGTCAGGGTCACAGGCAATGCGCTTCGGCATTGTTTTCGATTTTCTCTAGTTAAATCAACACTATGAAGAACATGAACAAATCCCATAAATTCCTTTGCTTTGAAAATTGGGCAGAGTTTACACTCACACAAAGGCACTAAACTTAACAAAAGACCTAATTTGTGAACTTTAGACCATCTAGAATATGTGCAGGTTGCCCTTGTTGCAAGGCATACTTTGGAAATGCAAAAATGCTTTTACACACGTCCATCATTGGTCATCCTTGGGGAGCAGTTTCTGTTCTACCCTGACTTACAGGACTTGGTTGCTGTGGAAACAGCTGACATATCATTCATTTGAAGTCTTGTGTAAAGCTGACCTGTTTTGACTGAGCCCAAGATAAAGAGGAACATCCTGTGCTACAGGGTCAAGGCGTCTTCCATGCCTGAGAGAAAAACAAGCATACCGAGAAACACACGCACGCACACATGCACACACACACGCATGCACACGTATGTTTCTATTCATACCTTTGTAGGGACTCTCCATTCATTCATTTATGGGCAAAACCCTGATCACAAAGATTACAAGCTTAACCCCCACCCAGCCTCCTAACCTTCACCAGTAATCAAACTAAATACAAGACATTTGACTATGTTGTTTTTTTATTTTATTTTTTACTGCAATCACAGGTTTTTATAAAATTGAGCTTCCCCTTGTGGCGACCAATAAAATGACGTAAAAATGTAATGTATACATAACTGACACACACATACACATACATTTGGTCCTCAAAATTTACAGCTAAAAGACAAGCCACACCGTTAGCAATTCTGTTTTAAAAATAGAATACAGGCTAATATTACAGAGTGAGATTTAGCTGGATTTACGGTACCCCATTTTATCTTCGTTCACTTAGCCAGACTACCTTAAATTCGACAAGTTATCTTGTCCCAAAAATCCAGCTTTGTGGCACAGGCTCTAGGTCTATAAAACTTTGATTACAAACATAACAACAGCAATAGTAATGATAGTAAGTTATGTATCTAGCTACATGAATGACAGCGGTTTAACCCTTCTGGGGCTGTGGGGTCAGATCTTTCCCCTGGCTCCGTGTGTGTGAGTTCATATGCTTTCTGTACCTCTGGTTTCCTGCCACAGTCCACATACACTCCAACCCTATTTCCCACATTTTGAGATTCAACGTGCCCCACAATGGAATGTCATTCAAGAGCCCCCCCTCCGTCCCCTGGAATATTCTCCAAGCTCAAAGTAACTCTGTACTGACTAAGCAATGTGAAGAAAGTACGGCTACTCAAAGCAGCCCACTCATCCATATAAAATATCACACATTTCAGAGTCACTGATACAGAGTCTATGCAGCAAAACTCGAAGCTCTGACAATCAGGTGATATTTTGACTTGAATAATTTCTATATACACATGACGACGCAACATTTAGCCATTGGAGTGTCCCCTCTGCCTAGTAAGTTGTGCTGAGAGCAGTGGGTTTAAGGTGGATTTCCCTAAAATGTGGCTGATTTCAGCACGAGGCAGTGAGAGACAGGGCACAAGAGTGGAGTCTGGGCAGGTGCAGCCGGGATTGAGCTGTCGGCAACCAAACACCCAACAATAGACCGATTTGTATAACCGAAAGCTGGCTACAGGTGGACAAAGGGGCTTCACCTTGATCTGTTCCAGTTCAGGTAAACCCACATCCCTTGTCTGTGTCCTTACTCATCTTTTGGAGTCCTGTAACTTGGATGATGGACTAATCACTAATGCTTCTCAGTGGGGCTACATTTCTGACAGTGTTCAGCGTAGGAGATCATGACAGACCTCATCCTCCAAGCTGGCTATTTTTGCTAGTCCCTGTAATGCAGTTTCGGAAGCCAGTCGGAGTCGCTCTCATTAAAAGCCTTTCATAAAACATGTGCACTCTGTACAAGCTGACTTACCCTGCTGTGTGAAGCTTTGCCTTTCCATAGGTGTTGCTGGGAAGTTTTATTTATTTCCATGGTGTTGCGAGCACTCTTTTTCATTTGCCAAAAAATATCTCTCATGGATGTGTTTAACCTCTGCAGAGATGCAATGTCTGTGGCAACCTAAAACTGCAAGAAGCAGAGCAGCATGCAGCAGTTAGACATTTAGCTCCCTTAATTGCAACAATAAAAATCACTGTAGCGATAAAATATACATCAGATAGTATGTTTCTAACGCTTAATATTCTAAGGGTCATTTATATTAGGGAACAAACTCATTGTCGGCTTCATCATTTTAGCTCCCTTATTAAAGTAATAAGAGGTTACTTATCTGTTATATTGTAATGGGATAAGAAACATAGTTAACTTGCTTAATTTTGCTTTGAACAAAGCCGGCTACTAAATAAAATCAATGAAACTGTATAAAATGACATGATGCTAGTATTCAAAACTGACTTAGGCAGTCAAAGAAAATGATTAAGGCTCTTTTCTTGATAGAAGGTGTATATTTGCTCAGAAAAAAAACATTTAACATTAGAACAAACGCAAGTTAACTGTAATAAAATAAAAACTAAGCCAAATATCTTCTGGCTTCTAAAAAGTTACTGGTATCTTGGTGGATGACTAGCTGAACGCTTTGGTTCCCAAAATTCTCCAAAGGGGCATCCCAGTCATTTCATGTGTACATTAAACTTCACCAACAGCTTAATTAATTCAACGAATTTGTCAATTTATTGTACATTTAATTCAATTGAATTTCATTGAATGAAACCTTCATAAGTTTCAACATAAGTGTGGTACTAGTTGGGTCAAAAAATCCACACGCATACTCATACATGGGTATACTGGATGGTTCCTGAAAGTACTGGGC
The DNA here is from genome assembly GCA_019775895.2 of Stomatorhinus ivindoensis. Lineage (NCBI taxonomy): Eukaryota > Metazoa > Chordata > Actinopteri > Osteoglossiformes > Mormyridae > Stomatorhinus > Stomatorhinus ivindoensis. The sequence continues at coordinate 23,006,714 of JABFEB020000035.1, read as the reverse complement.
TGACTTTAGGAGAGGTTTGGAAATGGATAAGCTGACATAAAACCATAGTTTTACTCTAACATGACAATGGCAGGTGATATGCAAAATTTCATAAATGCATCCCCCGTTACACTGCCTCCCCACCCCCCGCAGAGAGAGTGATGGTGTGTTTGAGTGTTACATGTAAATAGATTCCCAGATGTGATGTTTATTTCTCTGCCTTGCCAGGCAAATGGTCTGCTCCTGCGTGAATCTGTAGAAGGCAGTGTCCATTCAACCTTAATGAACCACATGTTTAGCAGACTTTCATTCCTTAAGAATCAGCTACATTTTTTGCTGCAACCGTGTAACATTAGTTTTGTTTTTCATACTCAAGGGCTCAGTTTGCTTCAGCAAAGCAAAAAGTTAGTTCTTTGTAATCAATTAGAAAATCTCCGTCATATGACTTTGAAAAGCATACAAAAATGTTTGTCCAATGCTCTTATTGTTTAAGGCGGAACCAAAAACATCTGCTCCTGAATTTTCTGTCATTTTACACCCATCACACATGGAACATACAGATGGGGAATTTATTTAGATTAATTGAATCGTGGAGTCCATGCAATTTTTTAAAATTGTATTAGCCTGTGCCAGGTATTTATTGACCGAAGATGCCTCAGTTCATTGCTGTTCTGACACTTTGACTCCAAAGTCCTCTCCCTGGGCCTCCCTGAGATAGTATGCTGTGCATGAAACAATAAACAAATCATTTACTACAGTCTGGGAAATTTGAAAGTATTTCAGGATATGGTTGGGATATGCGACCAAGTCAAATTGTTGTAGTTCTTTTTTTTCTTTTCTTTTACTCACGAAATGAGATGTTTTACTGTTAAAGTTAAGAAATCCTGCAACAATGTCCTTTAGAAGGTTTACATTTTACTTGTGTGTGTGTGTGTGTGTGTGTTGATTGCAATCAAGGTGAATCACCCCTGTTAAAAATGTATGTATCGCCTACTGATTTAAACACCATTTTCTTAGACTTTGCACTGTAGTGTATGTTACATATAAACTACAGTTTAATGTATTATTGTTATTTACCTCACTTGCTTATGAAAGGTTTTTTTCCTCTTACTGTGGTTTTCTGCTTCCTTGCTGGGTCTGTTATAATTGCTTGTTTCTGAATATATTTCCGCGTATATGTACTATACATTGTCAGAGCTGAAGAAAACATGGAGCAGCTCCCTTTTCCCATTTTCACGCATTAAGCATCCATCCATCCATCCGCCCGTCGATCCATCCCAGGCAGGGCTGCACACTGGACAGGATCAGACTTGTATACTGAGGGAGATTGACCCAACTTAATGTCTTTAGACTGCCAGTGAAAACACACACAATCGGGGAAAGAGCATGCAAACCCAATGCGGGGAGAGGATTCACACCCCCAATCCCGGAGATACCAAGCAGTAGTGCTGACATTTAGCCAATCTGCGGCCTGATAATTACCCATGTGCATAGCACTGGATATATTATATGACCAAAGTCATCTTGATCGATGAAAAAAATGTCAGGACCATAACAACTTTAATGTATTTGTTCCCAATGAAAATTTGTATTCACTTTATATGTATCTGGAAAACACATTACAGGAACAAGTGCAGAAAGCTTTAATACCCATGTTCTGCTATCCAGGGTTTAAACAGATTCTTGTCGTTATAATTAAGGATATTTCACTCACTTTGTAAGGTACTTTACGGACAAAACGTTGCCATTCTCGAGCATCATGCACAAGCTCATGAGGCAGAAGCTCAAAGATAATATATTAGGCTGAGATCAGAACTGCATGTTTCACACCACTAGTAATGTTGCTAATATTTCCCGGCTTTCTGCACTAAATGAATCTGAGCTACAATTTCTCACATGAAAGGGAGAGGATGCAAAAAAAAAAACGTATATGCAGCAAAACTAGGACCTTTCTGAAGTATTCTCAGAACAGATAATTCAAATTTTACTGTTGTTACTGGCTTAATGGACAATATGAATCTGATTACAGTTCACTCCGACACACGCTATTTGTCAACAGGACACCATCATTAATCAGGAAACACGGAATAGTGTAGCCGCAATAATTCACTAGGTAGAAAAAAATATATAAAATTTTATTTCCGTCTTTTACAGTTTCAAGAAAACAAAAAGGAAAATGGCCTGAAGCAGGAGTGTGGGCACCCTGCATGATCAGTACTTAGTAACACTGCCTTTGGCAAATATCACAGCTTGTAAATGCTTTTTGTAGTCAGCTAAGAGCCTTTTAATTCTTGTCTGGGGGATTTTCACCCATCCTTCCTTACAAAAGGTTTCTAGCTCTGAGATTCCTGGGCCATTTTGCATGCACTGCGCATGCTCTTTTGAGGTATATACACAGATATTCAGTGATGCTTAGGTCAGGAACCATGAGGGACATGCCAAAGTCTTCAGCCTCTGCATGTTGAGGTTTTTCCATTGTAGATTTTGAGGTGTATTTAGGATCATTATCTTGCAGTAGAAGGAGTCCTCTATTCCATTTCCATTTGAAGCATTTTCTACAGATGATGTAAGGTTTGCTTCTAGAGTTTGCTGGTATGTAACTATCCATTCTTCCATCTTCCATTGCAATGTTCCCAGTGCCGCTGGCTGTAACACAAACCCAAAGCACAGTTGATCCACCCCCATGCTTAACAGTTGGAGAGGTTTCCTTTTTCATGAAACTCTGCATCCATTTTTCTCCAAACATACTGTTGCACACTGTGGCCAAAAGTTCTATTTTCTTCATCACTCCTTGGGATTTGTTTCCAAAATGCATTAGGTTTGTTTAAACCTTCATTTGCAAACATTTGATGCTGAATTTTTTCGTGAGAAAGTGGGAAAGGTTTGTAATTATATCTTTGTGTGGACTCTCCAATCATTTCTATGGAGAAAACCCTAATTCCAACTTGACAACCTTAACCATAAGTAACCAACCAAAATACAAGACGTTTAATATTTTTTAGAATTTTTTGATTGCATTCACAGTTCTTTGTGGGGACCATAAAAATGGTTCCCACAACGTCAAAATAACAGTCTTTTATCACATTGTGAGAGACACGTGCACACAGAAAGAGAGGAAGAGGAATTATAATTCTACTCTTCCTTATTAAAAAACGTAGGGGGGTGATTTGTTGTCATTTAGTTTCCTATGAGAACAGGAAAAGCCTAAAAACAGTACGACATCACTATATTCAAATGGTTTAGATAAGATAATATCCTCCGGAGACCCAAGGAAAAAAGTCTCCTTAAATTTTAGGAGATTTGTTTTTGGAGGAAATAAGACATCTTACAATTTAGATTTTTTCTATTTTTTTTTTTTTTTAACTTGACAGCTGTCAATTGTCCTCTTTACTATTCAACAGGAATAAATATGTTTCCTTACATCAGTGAAAAGATTGATTCAAAAACAAAATGTCCACTACAATGGACATAAATAAATGGGTGGGGTCTTAGGAGGATATGGGGAAATTTGCAAAAACACAAACTATATAAATAAATAATTACAATGTTTCACTTGTACACCTTTGATACCATTATTAGGTTTAAATATGTTTTATTCCACTCTGAAGCCAGCCTTTGAAAGGTGTAGCAATCACTACTAAATTGACAGCTCAAAGCCTCCAGCAAGGCGGTGGACCCGGGAGAAGCAGCCTTCTACATGTGGATACACTGTACCCATCTTGATCTCTTTGAATTTAATTCTAGCAAAGGCTTCACTGATCATTCATCAACTTTCAAACACCTTTCCACAATTTGTTCCAGCTAGTGTACTTCATCACAGACATGGGGGAAGAAATTATTCATAGAAAGCAGCTCCAGATGTCATTTCTCACCTGAATCTTTCTTTTAGCTTTTGTGACCCGTTCTACATCCGTGAAAGGAATAGGAATAGGTATGGAGGCTTCGGGCGAACCTGTAAACACGTTTACGCAAGGATGCATGATTTAAATACTCTGTTTTAGAGCTCATGGGCCTTTTACTTACACAAAAATGTTCTGAGGGCAGAAGAAGAAATGGTTCAGAGAGATAACCAATGAGGTGGGTCCAAGCAACTAAAGGAGGTGGGACCAAGACAGCTGATTGGTTGGTCCTACCTCCTCTATCATTTTTCCTTCTGCTCTCAGAATATTTTTGTGTAAGTAAAACTCCCATGAGATAGTTTTTACTTCCTTATTGGGACTAGTTTTCCAGTTGCTCTTAAACAACCATTTTTTGTGTCAATTACGTAATTGTGAAATATGAGTTCATAAATAAAACAAGTTTGTATCATTTCCTCAACATTCGGTCAGTGTGTCATTTGGTGACAAATTAATGCATTCTGACAAAGGGAGAATATCTGAGCATTAGTATTCGTGGTCCAGGAAGCCCAATTTTTCTTCCATGGTGAATGATATCTGTACAATGTTTTTCCTCCAATGCTGATATTAAACAATTACAGGCAAAATAACATGAAGCACGGGCAGCAGGTGGATGTGAGTGTCACTGTTATTTGCAGATGCATCAAAGGTGTTAAGGTAAATGAGTGAATGACCACATTCTGATGCATTTCTGTTTGATTGATTTTGAATTGTGTCTCCAGCAGCGCTTGAAATTGACATCCAGCAGTGATCATTCATATGCCAGGCAATCAAAAAATACTTGTGTAAGCCAAAAGGTCTAATAGTAATACTAGGAATTGTTTTTATTATTATTTTATTATTGTTTTCCAATTGGAGAACATAATAAGAAAAATTAAATGAAAGGTAATAAAGACCTTAACTTTTAAATAAATTAATTTCAGTTATAAACAAACATACTGAAGCAGCACTTCATAGCTCAGGGGAAAAAATCTAAAAAAACAACGCAACACATGATCTGGTCATGGCATGATTAATCGATAATAATTTGTATCATTGGTGGCAAAATATACTGACATGATTCAGTATTTTCCTTGTAAAAGTAGCTGTCATTGTAAAAAAGGATAGGCACTCCACACCTATAGAGTGTGAAATGCTATTACATAACCTAACAGCATCATTGATTCACTGAGCATTGACTGTAGGCAACTGCATTCAAATAACTAGCCAAAACAAACAACTGCTAAATCCGTGCACGATACTTGTAAACTAGTCAGGTGAAACGCTTAAAACACGACATATCTAAAGCACGAGAAGTCATCTGGCATAGACTCCACCCCCTTGCATAGACTCTCATTTGACCAGCATTCTTCACTCAGGAAATATGTGTATTCACACAGAAATGAACAAAACACAATTTGAAACCAGCTTTTAAGGAATGTCATCAGACTACCAGGCTCATTGTACGAGTATAAAAATTCTTTTGCATAATCATTTCACATTATCTAATAAATTAATATTTAACATGTTCAAATATAGTTTCTTCTATGGTGTCATGCATGCCATTTGAGTTTATGTTTTGGATAAACTTTAAACTTATAAAACAACAGACATAAAGACAGAATCAGTACAAATGATTTTTAGCAAATGTAATATCTATGATGGAAGCTGGAAGGCCATTTGTTAGGATTTTGTTGGGCACAAGTTGTATATTTAAGCTTTGCCTTCTAAACTTTAGGGAATTAAGTTGTCCTGCTGAGCATCACCAGAACTTTGTTCTGCTATGGATGCTTCAAGCCATGACAGATGACTATGCCGGCTGAGGGGGGGGGGGGGGGG
>JABFEB020000035.1:22955301-22966534 GCA_019775895.2 Stomatorhinus ivindoensis | reverse complement strand
CCCCCCCCCCCCCCCCCAACCTCAGTTTAGGGATTTCTGCCTTTTAACTACACAATGTTAAGTCTTTGCTTTAATGCTCATATCAATTATATTTAACTGATCTGGTGCATTGAATGTTTCTGCCTACTGTTTCTGCAGTAGACGTAATCCCTCCAAAGGATTTTCTGTGTCATCAGCTTAATATTTAAGGATATTATTTAATCGTTTCACTAATGACAATAAGTTGTATACTTCAAGGTTGTTGCACAATTAAGTATAATACTTTAAACCTCATTATAAATGCATAAATCAATGTATTAATGCACTTATGTCCAACCACCTATTCACTACATGGTTGCATTTAGTATTTTGATTGATGCTCTTAAATATGACCGTTATTATTTTCTACTTTAATTACAGACTACTTGTAACTAGTGGAGATTGCATGAATACAGTTATCTGGAGTAGCGAGCATGGAGAAGATGATTCCCATCGTTAGGTTTCAGCTGGGTGAACGAGACCCTCTTGTGTTTGCTATAATTTCATTGTGGCCGCAGTCCGGCTGAGCTGGCAAGCCGACTAAGTCTCCCCTCTTTGTTCTCGTGCCACCAGCCTGCCACGGTGAGTCCTGCATGTGTTGCATATTCTCTCCACATTTTCAGTTTATTAATCATAATTATAATTCTGAAATATTACCTGTGTCCTTTCTTTGATTGATCATTCCCTTGCCAGCCCGGACACAGTGAACCAGTAGCACCATTTAGGCCCAGAACTCATGGCAATTAGCTCCTCTTACCATCTCTTCGACAACCCCCCCGTCAAAGCTCGCAAGGTCCACTTCACTGCCATCAGAGGGACCACTGAAGCATCATAGGCTCACGGCAAATAGTCCTGCCTCAATGAAGCAAAGCACTTTGCAAGAATCCTACTGCCTATTAAGTAAATACGTTCAGTTTTAAATGCTAGGTTACTGACTTGGCTGATTTGATAAGCAATAATTTATTCTGGAGTCCCCTGTGCTGTGTCTTGTGCAGCAAAGAAGAACATACCTGGCAATATGATGTTAATGACACGCTAGCATTAGCGCGGACAGTTTAAGGACTCTTATTCTACCTTTCTTTCTTCTTCAGTTCTGTACACGCTACGAGGGTAGTGTCGTATCTGATTTTCACCAGATGAAACAGATACAATCCAAAAGAATCTGCTCGACTAGACTCTTTGAGCTCTTCTGAGTAAAGCAGTGTACAAGCTGAGCTTACATGCCCTGCCCCTGAGAAGTCACCGCAGTCCTTACACGAGAGGCCCCCCCTTGACACTTTCTCACCATTTGCAAAAGCGCAGCTTCTAGGAAGGATTGCATTCTCCTTCATGGGTCATTCTGAACATCATGTTTCCATGCCGTCTTGCACCTGGACAACGCTGAGCAGATGGCTACAGCATGTACTCTTGTAACTACGCTTGTCGCTAAGCTCTCAAAAGCTGGGCTGAGGGACGTGTCTTTCCTGCCCAAGAAACCGTGCCAGGTTTCTGTGGACGCATTAAAAAGCTGGCTCGATGGACTACTAAGACCATCGTGAGGTAGAAAGGATGCCTACCCTACTGAAGGATCAGCCAGTTCTACCGACTTATGGGATGTCCCTCAAACAGTAGGCCTTGCACCGTCCCTTATCTGCTGCAGGGTCTGTGTAGTTAGCTATATCACAGCAGCTCAGTTAGCTAGGAATTGCTATTTGAGTGCATGTATGGGTAACCCATATGAGAGTGCTCTCCCGGATGTACCAATTAACCCAGGTAAATAGCTTTAGTGATGGACTGATGGGCCTGATCATGCTGTCACTCTCGTCCGGTGAAGAAACGACAGCATATCCGGCTTCTTTGAGGCCCTGTTCTTTAATGCGGCGTTAGCACAGTCGTCCGTGTTCACTTCTCCGAATGCATCAATCGAATGCAAACACCAGATTAGCCACAGTCCTTTTGCAAAGTGAGGGAGAAAATATTCTTCTGTTGAAGGCATAAGTTCTCTGGGCCTGGGACAAAGATACAAATGTATGTCAGTTAAAATGGCGGCTAAAAATTCTTTGAGTTGTTGATAGTGATTGTTGCATAGAAGAGAAGTGAGTTTGCCGTATGCTTCCCTGTGTCCTGTCTACCAGAAATAAACCCCGCTCTATCCGCATTTACGGCTCTCTCGCCTGCTGCCCTACTCGACCGCACGCCTACACAACAAGAAGGTTTAACTTGAGCAGGACATGTGAAATACATATGATGATGATTCTAAATATCCTTATTTTACCTCCCAATGGTGATTGAAAGGACTGTTGTCAAGAGAAGGGGTATGGAAATATAAAAACAATAATAGACAGTAGTTTTCATTGCCAGAACAATGTAAAGGCTATAGGGATGGTAAGATTCAGCAATTCACATCAGTGCACTGGCAAAAAGTGTGTACTAGGTGCAATTTGGAATGAACTCATGATGCATCTTCGCATCGGTAAAGACCAATTTATTAATATATAATTATTAGTAGAGGCCCTAAGGCTTTATTATTTAGAAATGTGACCAAAAGGTTTTGATTAAAAAGTTTTAATAATTTTATATTTAAATTACTTCCACCTCTCAGACTGTTTCCGTATCTGTACCATATTACATTGCATAGCTTTATATTCTCTTGAATGGCATTGGATTGCATTGAACCTCGTTGTGTTGAAACAAATTGTGTCGAATCGCACTGCATCACTATAGGGATGAATCATATTGTGTCACATTAGTAGTTACTTCATATGTATCTGATCCTTAGCAGATAAGTTAGTGATGGAGATGTACATCTCTCAGTGGTGGAGATGCACATCTCTCAGTGGTGGAGATGCACATCTCTCAGTGGTGGAGATGCACATCTCTCAGTGATGGAGATGCACATACATGCAAAGGTTTACAAATGAAAAGGAGAAGATAAAAGTAATTGCTAGGAATGCATAGTGCTGAACGGTGATTTTTCCAAATACTGTATAACTGGATTTTTTTCACATTTTTCCAGACAATATGTTTCAATTAGTAGGATTCCAGCTCTGCCTAAAGATACAAGATGCCTGCATTCAGTGATGTAAAGAATGATGTGACTCGGATCCTGATTGAAGAAAGCCTGACCCTTAAGTCCTCAATGGACAATTGCCTGGCTCTATTCAGAAGATATTTTTCCTTTAGGCAGCAAAGATCAAACCAGAATTCAAAGTGTGCCTTCATCATTTAGGCTGAGCAGGGGTCACGTGAGTAAAGATACCATCTACTGGAACATCGAGATAAGTGCATGAAGTTCATGTTGGATCAAATCTCCTTATGTCCTACCAACATGGTGATTACCTGTAAGATTAGAAGCTACTATCCTCACACAGCTTTTTTTTTTTACAAGATGGAATTCTGAGCACCAGGCAAAATAAGAAACTGTAAATCACCCACAACTTAGCCTAAAGTACAGGTTGACAAAAAATGATCGCAATATTTAACTGGCGACTCAAAACTACCAAAATAAACTGATTGTTCTATACAATATTGTTGACTGCATGTAGTGGTTACATTGCTTGGAAGCATTGAGCACAAAGATATAAAATGACTTCCATACTAAATATGTCTTGAAGGAACTTGATCCATAGTAGAGACAGACTCCCTCAAATCTCTGCAATTTCATCTATTACCCTCGGTGCTGAGGCTGAACAATCTAGGCCCTCTTCCAAATGAATTCTTCCCAATGCAACTGTTAGTGAGTAGCACGCACACACACATTCATTCTGCCCTTAATGTGGACTGAGAAAGGATAAAGTTACCATAAGTGATCGTTTCAAAAGGTTTTTTTTTTCCCTCCCAGCGATCAAGTGAATATTCTATACCATGAAGACCCGATGACTGAAATCAAACAAGGAACGAGTGTTCAACTGCCAAACATTGAATACAACAATTGAAATGAAAATGTCAATGTACAGTTCTTTGTGAATGGCTATCTATCCATCCATCCATCCATCCATTTTCCACTACTTATCTGGGTCTGAGTCCCTACAGGCCTCCCTCTCCCCAGCCACTTCCTCCAGCATCTCCAGGGAAATATCTAGGCATTCCCAAGCCAGCCAGGAGATATACTCTCTCCAGCATGTATGGGTCTGTCCCAGGGCCTTTCCCAGTTAGACGTTCCTGAAATACATCTGCAAGGAACCATCCAAGGGGCATCCTATCACCATCTCAGATGGCTCCTTTTGATGCAGAGGAGCAAGGGCTCTAGTTTTAGCTCTTCTCAAATGATCGAGTTCCTCAACCCATCTCTGAGGCTGAGGCCAGACACCCTATGGAGGAAACTAACTTCAGTTTCTATCTTACTACTCAAAGCTCATGACCAGACATCATCATAATTTGACGGCTTTACCCTCCATTCAATTTTTGCTTCAACATTACAGACCAGTACAATGACTGCATAACTGATGATTTTGAGTGACCCGCCTGTCAGTCTTCCACTCCATTCTTTCTAAGAATTACTATGTTCTTGCTCCTGTTATATAGGGAGTTTATGGCTTGAAACAGCGCTTTCCAGCACCCCATACTCCCAAAACATCCCCCACAACACCCACCCCCCCCTCAAGGGACACGGTTGTATGTCTTTTCAAAGTCCACAAAATACATGCAGCCTGGTTGGGCACACTCCCATAAATCCTTCAGTATCCGTCTGAGGGTAAAAAGCTGGTTCAGTGTTCCCCCAAGGTTGAATCTGCATTGGTCCTCCTGGATCCGAAGATCCACCAATGGACCCTACCATTGCGTAGGCCTTCCCAGGGGGGCTGAGGAGTATGATCCCTTAGAAATTGGAGCACATCCTTCATTTCCCTTTCCTAAAGATTGGGACCACCACACAAACCTCCCAATCGAAAGGCACTCGAAAGGACCTCCACTCTGTGTTGAAAAGGCGAGATATCCCAACAACATCTAGAGCCTTCAGAAACTCAGGGCAAATCTCATCAGCACCACCCCTGAGACCCCACACCATACTACCTTCACGGAAGGCATTTCAATGGCATTCACTAGGTCCTCAAAGTACTTCTTTCACTGCCCGACTATATCCTTAGCTGAGGTCAACAGCATTTCATCCCTGCTATAAAGAGCATAAGCAAAGCCCTGTTTCCCCCTCCTGAGTTGTCTGATAGTTGGCCAGAATCTCTTTGAGACCAAAGTCCTGGGAATATTTCTGAGGCCAAACCACTATTGCAAGGTGGCTGCCTTGCTCAAGTCGGTGCTCTATTTTCTGTGGACCAGATGGCCCTGTGCAGAAGGCAAAAGAAGAGGCAGGAAATACATGTCTCAGTATACTTATACAGAAGTATGAGCAGTGAAAGAGACAGACTAATAGCCATTAAGTCAGAAACGCTTTTAGCAAAGTCCATGTTTCTCACAATCAGTTTTATTCTGTTATAACAAATGACAATTTCTGGGTGAAGCCCTGGATATCTCCTGATTTTTGAACCTCCTCATGCAGAAGTAGAGCTAACCCACTGATATAAGCTATGGTAACATAGTAAAAGCTTGTACACTACAACGTTTCAATAATTTTATTCGGTTGAATATATTTCAGTTAACCTGTGTGGGTCACCTCAGCATGCAATTATATGATCATTTCACAACATAATCAACATAATGTGATTGGCTGGCATGTTGCCTCAATGTGCTGCTGTTTCATATCTCCACTGTGGGGTCAGTGCTGACTGGGCAGTTCGGTTTTCTCTCCGTATGATGCTTCTGAAATGTCCTTAATATGTGTGTTCCTTTTGTTTTGCACGTGCCCTATTTTTCCAGGGGTAGACTGCAGGCTGACACTGCACTGAATAAGTAGTCATGAAAAATGAGTATGTATCCTAGTTCCTTCAGGTTACAGTCCCTCCAGTGCAACCAGTGCAAGAACACAATAAATAAGACAACATACAACCTGGCAAGAATGGGGTGGGGGGGTTGCTTGCTTATGCTTGAGGTGGGTCTTTCGCAATGGAAAGAGAAAGAGGGATCAGGTACTACCATAGGGAAACCCATGGTAAATCTGCAATGAGTATTCCTATAATAAGCAACAAGTAATCATTCATTCAGTCTCCACTGCTTAACCAGAGCTGGAGTGCAGGAGTAGAAGTTTAAGCAGGGATTCAGAGAGGCTGAGGAGTGTGATCTTCCTGAAGTTGGAACACATCTTTTGATCGCCATCCCTAAACACTGGGTCCATCAGCCCAGTCTGCCAATCCAAAGGCACTGTTTAAGAGACATATCGACAAGGACAGCCGAACTACATGAAGAACTTTCAGGAAGTCAGGGGGAATCTTATCCACCCCCAGAGCCTGATCACCAAGGAGTTTTTTTGACTACTTCAGTGATCCCAGCCCTAGCGACGTGCGAGTCCTCCTCCAAGTCTTCCAGCTGTACTTCCTCCAAGGAAGGCATATCAGTGGGCTTCAGGAGGTCTTCGAAATATTATTCCCCCAGTTGACTATATCCCCAGTAGAGGTTAGCAGTGTTCCATCCCCACGTTAAACAGCATGCATAAAGCCCCGCCTGCACCTCCTGAGCCACCTAAAAGTATATTGTCACTTATGTAAGTCGCTCTGGCTAAGAGAATCTGCCAAATGCTATAAATGTAAATGAAAGTTCACCGTATTCTTTTCAAGGCTGACTGAAAGTCATGTCCTCCACGCCCATGTTTCTGCTTCTGCCAAAACCACATTGTGCACTGGTAGCTGTTCCTCAAGAGTTCCGCAAGCCAACTAAACCCGAAAGGCATCACTCCTCCCTACACCAGTGGTGTCCACCATGGAGATCAGGGATTTCCAGCACAACAGGTACTAACGACATTATGGCCACATCTCTGCACAGCAGCCTCAGCAATAGAGGCCCAGAACATTGCCTCTTCGAGCTCAATGTCTCAAGTCTCCCTCGGGATGCAAGAGATGTTCTGCCAGAGGTGTAAGTTGAAGACTTCCTGGGCAATGGCCTTTTCCAGAAGCTCCCAGCAACCTTCACTATACATTTGGGTGTACCAGGTCTATCTAGCAGTTTCCACCTCCATCTGATCCATCTCCCCACCAGGTGGTGATCATTTGACTGCCCAGCTCTTCCCTTCACCCAGGTTTCCAAAACATGTGGTTGCAAATCTGATGATATGATTACAAAATTGAACATCAAACTGCAGCCTAGGGTGCTCTGGTGCCAGGTGTACTTATGAACGCCCCTATGTTCAAACATCATGTTTGTTGTGGACAAGCTTTGGTTAGCACAGAAGTCCAATAATAAAGCATATTTTGGGCTCAGATCAGGCAGACTGTTCCTCATAATCACACATTTTCAGGTTTCACTATCATTATGCATGCGTGTTAAAGTCCCTCAGCAGAACAATTGAGTCCCCGGAAGAGGTACCTTTCAGCACCCCAGTCAAGGTCTCCAAGAAGCCTGGATACTCTGAATTGGTGTAATAACAGACAAATGTTGAGGAGTTGAAGGGAGGCAATCCTCTCATTCACCAGGAAAACTCCAACATATTGGCACCAACTCAGGGGGCTAGGAGTAGACCTACACCTGCTTGGTGCATCTCATCATGGGAAACTCCAGAGTGCAATAGCGTCTAGCCAATCTCCAGGAGTTTGGTTCCAGAGCCCGGGCCATGCACTGAGGTGAGCCTGACCATCTAGTAGGTATCTCTCTACCTCCCTCATCATCTCCGGCTCCTTTCCCGCCAGATAGGTTACGATCCATGTGTCCTGAACATTATGACAACCCCACTGTGAAGCGAATAATGTTGACTCTCTTGTATAAAAAGAGAAAAAGGTATATGTCAAGGTCTATGATATATTGGATTATATATTAGCATATATGATATATTTTATTAGTATGCTAATATTCCATACTCATAATGGACATGGTGGATGTAGGCGTTCTGACCCAATCGCCTGGCCATGAAAAACCTTGAAATAGCAAAGCTTGTTAGCTCACGGTCAGCCGTGGTGAATATCTACTAAAGCAGTCTGAGGGAAAAACCACAAACCTCTGACTGGGTGATGGGCAGTCAAGCTTCATTAGTATGAGAAATGAAGGATATCCCAGGTGATACAGATCAGCAGAAGGGCTACATGTACCCCATCTCTGCATGGTACTACGTAGTCATCAATTGGAATTTTCAAACCAATGCATCCTATTGATACTTGACATACCTGGCCATCCATATGATGCAACAAAAAACAGCCAACCTTCTTCCATTGGCCCAAGTTCCAATTCTGATGCCCATAGTATACACTTTTGATGGTGGGCAGGGGTCAGAATGGGCCCACTGACATGCCTGCAGCTACACAGCCCCTTCTGCAACAGAGCTTAATGCCCAGGGTGTTGTGACAAGAGGCTGGATATTTTAGCCACATTTACCATTTCCGGGGTTACAGATGGAAGGGAAATCCCCAAGGTCTGCTCAGGCAAAAGGAGGGATATTTAACAATGATGAAAAAAACAGGAGACAATATGGGCTCACACTGTGAGGGTCATCAGAACAGGAAGCTGCTGCTGGGACTGAACCAAATTTGAAGCCACAGGGTGGACCTATGAGCCAAAGTCCAAATATGCTGGCCTATTTTCCTGTGCAAATGTTCCTTGTTGCTTAAAATGACTAGAAACATCCGATCTGTCAGGTGAGTTTATATAATACCAGCTAATCACATACAGCTGGTCTGTAACACTATTACATGTCTGCAACAGATCCAAAAATATATAGAGATTTATAATATATAACTTTGTAATTTGATGATTTTGTAATATTGTCTATATGGGCGACATCTTTCCATCTGACAATATCTTCTTTTTAACATGGACAGCTGGAACCTTGATGGTTGTGGATTCAGTGCTGTCCCCTGGGTTTGTGTATGTGGAGATTTCCAAGTCCTTCCCATCTTTGTGTGAGGGGCCAGGTGATTTACTGCCCCTCAGTTGTTCTGAGTGTGTACCTGAGTGTGTGCGCCTGTACACCGCAGTGGTTTGGGCTGCCTTCCAGGACGCCCTGTCCTCAGTTCTCCACTGCCTGGGATGGGCTCCAGGCTCACTGACATCCTGCTCTGAACAAGTGGCAATGGAAGATGGATGGACGGAATATTTTCCAGATGACATTAGTCATTTTACCAATTAAGTGATTACCCAACCGTGGCAGCACTGTGGAAAAGCCAGGCTGTGTGTGCAACCCATGCATAAGGACTCGAGCCATAAAGATAAATTCAGATCTGAAATTACAGAGAAAGTGATCTGCTGCAGTGGTATTGTTAACCTCTAATGCAATCCAATCACACAGGCTCTCAGAATCAGATATATTTCAGTAGAGTAAAGGACTATAAAATCATATGGGCCTTGGATATTTTATATTCGAAACTGTAAAATGTCAATGTCCTCGTTTCCATGGTCTGCTGCAACACATAACTTTATAATGTATTTTACATACTTCATTATTATTATTATTATTATTATTATTATTATTGTTGTTGTTGTTGTTAATATCTCAAATCATAAAGGTCTTGACTGACGTTTTTTTTTTTCAGGGGAGATGTGAACATTACATCACCATATATTTATTCAATAGTAACTATGTAAGATTTGCCAAATAATCTAATTCATCTAAAGCCAAACGAGTGCCTAACCCTTAAAGATGAAACTCATCCTTGTTAAAAATCCCTGTAAAGAGTTGTGGGTATTTGTATTTTCCAAAATGTTCAGTGTTGACTGTGTCCTTTTCCTGAGTCTTTGACAATAAATCCAGCTAATTACTGGCAACTGGAACTACATTTATAGCAACATTGTGGCCAGAAATGACAGTGGTGGGGCTGTAACATACTCAGAAACAGGCAGATCATCCTGTAAACAATTTCTGAAAACAAGTTTGTGAATTATGTGTATAGGGCATGACATCGTCTTTAAGAAAACATAATTCATTTCCTTGAGCACACAATTATGTTCTGAATATGTGGTGGTTTTAATATTAAAAGTAGATGCTGCTAAATAATACCAAAAATGGCATTACTGATGACATTACTAGCCACATTCAATAAATATTCATTAGTTCTATTACCAACAATTAAAGATAAAGCAGAGATCAATGAGTACAATTTGGTGATGGAGACTGATAAAGGCGGGTAGGAATGGCCAGGGAACGTCAGTCTTTCCCAGACAACGTGACTTTTGTCAGAGCAAGGACTAGGCTGGGTAATCTAAATGCAGAGTCGGATTGGTCAACAGGAAACTGGAGCAGGTTCAGTGGTGCAAGCAACAGGAGGCAGCAGGGCAACGCAGGTGCAGGAAATCAAAGGTAATAAATAAGGTGACTATCGGGACCAGATCACACAGGGGCACCTGTGCCAAAAGCGCCCCTGGGCAACTAACATTGTTGGACCCATTCAGTTGCATGGTTCCAATTATGTATGTGTTAGCAACTATACTTTTGGGAAATGCACCCTAGATAAGCGCATGGGCAGGTTCAAGGGCTCGGCAAAGGGCTTGAAGAAACACTGAGCTTAAATAGGCCTTGGTAGTGAATCCATGGGTTTCAGGAGACCTGCCAGAGCTGGATGGGCTTGTTGGAAGAGCAGCGTGTTCCGCGTGCTCAGCCCTGCGCTGTTCATGCTGTTGACCCACGACTGTGCGGAAATGCACAGGTCGAAACCACATCGTCAAATTCACAGATAACACAACCGTGGCTGGTCTGATCAGTAGGAACGAAGAGGCGGGATACTGAGAGGAGGCGCAGTGGCTAATGGACTGGTGCGGAAGCAGCAACCTGTCTCTGAATATGAACATGACAAAAGGAGATGGTTGTTGACTTCAGAAGGGCACACTGTGACCATTCTCTGCTGAACATCAATGCATTAACAGTGGAGATCATCCAGAGCACCATTTTCCTTGGTGTTAACATCACAGAGAACCTCATATGGGCCACAACACCAGCTCCTTAGCCAAGAAATCCCAGCAGCGTCTCTATTTCCTGCAGAGAAGAGATCACCGGGGTCTCTCTCCCCTCTGTCGCAGACATTTACACGTCACGCTGCATCCACAAAACCACCAGCACTGTGGACGATCCCACACACCCCTCCCATACTCCACACCTCCTTCCTCCTTCTGTCTGTCAAAAGGTTTTGTAGCATATTGACCTTCACTGCTAGGATGGGAAAGTTTCCTCCCTCAGACCATCAGACTTCTGAATCAGAACTGAATCGTACACTGT
>JABFEB020000035.1:22868135-22878958 GCA_019775895.2 Stomatorhinus ivindoensis | reverse complement strand
GCTGGGAGGGGGCTGGGAGGGGGCTCAAATGTGGGTGGTCCCCGAGGACTGTGTTATGTACGCGCGCAAAAAACACATCATGATTTTGGGGAATATAAGGGGACAGTGCGCGCGAAACAGGCAGTTCTGTCTTGGAAAATAAATGAACATTTTACACAAACTGTAGATTTTACACAAACTGGTCATTAAGTTCAATATAATGAATGAATGAATGAATGAATGAATGAATGAATGAAAAGATATATAGGTCCCAGTCAAGGTCTTCCCCTAATCTGTAAATACTGTAAGCTTGCAGGCCATCTGAAACCTTGCGGACGGATGGAAAAACAAAATAAAAAAGTGAAAATTAATCATGTAAATCTGTATAAACTTGCATCTACTGTTTCTGTTAAGAGGATGGATGATTAAGGGAGAAAGAAGTTGTACTGTTTGATAGAGCAGGGGATATACCCATCTGTTACTTTGCTTACGACACTTCTTATGTAATTATTACATTTGCCAAATAACCAAGCTGTTCATACTTTATCAAGCAACTATTTATAATTAAAAGACTGTAATGAGAACCACGATTGTACAGCAATGGCTGATTAAAAAAAAAAAGAAAAAGGATGGTAATTATGCCTGTTTTCTATAGGTGACAGAGTGAATACACATGCAGAGTTTGTTATATTATACCAAGCTCTGCAAGGCCTGACACCACCTGGACGCCTCCTACGCCAGCAGGAGCCGACAAATAACCTTTAAATGATTCAGCTGATGATGGTCGAGCGCAATTCGCTCAAGATCAATCGAGCTGCAGTCGAGGCACATTTAATAGGAGTGCCTTTATTAGGAAGTACAGGCTGAGTGACGTCAGCACGTCCTCGCGGCGTAACGCTCAGCGGCGCCGCAGCCTTCGCCTCGCGCGGCGCTGCATTTAGAGCACTTCGCTCCAGCCCGTTGTTATTCTGGCAAACGTTTACGACACGCAGGACCTATAAAAGGACGCCTTTACAGAACAGGCAGCCAGATTAAAGAGCGATATCACAATGGGAGGAGTGCGCTGGGGGATATGCATGATTCATCGTCATTCCCATGCCTACTCTGCTAAATGTTGTTAATTACTAATCTCTAGAAGGAAAAACAGCTTAATTAATCTTTAAAGGGGACAGTTCAGTCGCCCCACTATTCAAGCTAAATCGCCACCACTGCCAGCTACCATAAGATCATTGTTTTTCCACATTCTGTCAGTGCATATTTAATTTTCGGATTATTGCCTATTGGCTATTTTCTCCGACGTGAAGCGAATGAGAAGCAGGGGCTGTGGGATTAAGGGGCAGTGCTGATTGGCTGTGATGCTGGGATTAAGGGGCAGTGCTGATTGGCTGTGATGCTGGGATTAAGGGGCAGTGCTGATTGGCTGTGATGCTGGACTGCCTGCGTAAATATCCTATATTTTCACTTTAATTTGCCACATTCTTCCAATGGGCAGTTATTAATAAAGAAGAAAGCTAAATATATACCTGTCAATTACTTAGAAATAATACACATTGAGCAATGTTTTATCAGCTTCGTGTCTTATAGAGTTTATGACAAACATTTATATTCATGAGAATCATGACACTTGAAATGAGGAATATTTCTGTGTATGGCTGCATTTGGTCCCTCCCTAAAATGATCTCCACCCCCCAAATAAATGTGCATTAAGTAGGCTAAGCAATGTGGGACGTTTCCATCAGACTTTTCCAGGAAAGGCATAGTAACCCCCCTCTCCTAAACCTGTCGTAAATTCACTGCAGACTGAATGGCTGAAGGACGAGTACTTGTTTCCCTTTAGATTATCCATGTAAATTAAAAAAAAGAAATAAAAAGAAAAAAAAATTCAACAGTGCGGGTGGGTATGTGTTTACTCTATTAATAGACCAGTAAAATATACACCCCACACCACTATACCGCACTGCTGTCAAATATGCAGCATGTATTAAGCATCAATGTTATCATTTATTGATAATAAGGAATGATGAATGAAGGACCACAGAAAAGTTTGCTGAATATGTTCAACTTTTCTTTCTTAAGTTGCCTGAGTTCAGAAAGAGGAAGACGGTAAGGCTTCAGTGTGGCTCATCATTTTGTATTTCTACAAACAAGTAAATAAGTGACATTCTTCATTTTTATTTCAATCAGTGGCATTTTGCCCATGACTGAATATAAATTCATCACAGCTTCTGGTACAGTCATTAGCGTTTTCTCTGAAAATACCCCTCATCATCAGGCTGGTTGGGGATAAATTCATTACTTAGTGATGGAATCCACGCACCATTGCTTGTCGCATGTATACCTTGTAATTGTAATTTTTGTTTAACATTCACATCCCAAATATTGTAGAATATGAGCTGCAAGTTTGTCATATTATTACACATATTAAAATTACAGTAATTGAAAAAAATGACAGCTGATGGGCCAGTGGATGAGATTGTAGGTGTGAAAGCCATTGTCAGCGGAGTAATCATGCCATCACTCGGTCCTTTGCACGAGACCCTTCACCCCACATACTCCAGGATGCTACAATTTCAATATGTAAGCCAAGCAAAAATAAGTGTTACATAAAAGCTACATATAACCTCATAAATTCCAAAGAGGAATAAACATATTTTTTTCTTCATTCTTACTCTAGTGAAAGTGAAATCATCCACAAATGGGACGTGGAAGCATTTTAGATGATGATCATATTACTAGACTGGATATTAATAATAATACTGAAGAAATTCCTTATTTTGCACCTTTTGATTATATCTATGTTGTCTTGCAGCCAAATTACTACCTTTGCATAGAAACTGTCAAATTTGTGAATAACTGTTTGGAAAGAACTATTCACTCTTTTGCGCCTTCATTCATTAATAATGCCATACAGAAAGAAAAATTCTTTCATATACATAAGGCGGGATTCTCTTTATAAAATATTCCCATGCATAAAAATGTTTCATGATTCCGCAGGTTAATTATTCAATAAGTGCCATACACACTATTAGCGACTTCAGCATTCCTCACCACAAATGGAAATAAATTGATCCCTTTGGATATCATGAAGTACCACAAGGATGGAATTCGTTCCATTTGACTTTGTTTCAGGCATGTGGATCATTTATTTATTTGCACTTGCCAATAGAATGTAAGCAAAATCAAAATATGCAGCATCCTACAGCTGAACTGTGTATTACAATTTCAGCACACGATGCTACAATATTAACTACACATATATCACAAACTAATGAAAATACTAGGTATGACATCACATAAATACAGGATGAAGTTCTACAAAGAATCCTAGTTAAAATTAAGTATTGGGCCACATGGATGATTTATATGATTTAATTCAGCGTTAACAAAAAACACTGCAAGTAGTGTAATGAGCGAACATTTTTAAATGAAAGGTTAATGACAGCTCAGTTGAATGTGGCGTTACCTCACGTCTTCGGGGTTGGGGGTTCAAACGCTGAGGGTGTGTGGCGTTTATATTCGCACAACACCATGGCAAAGTATATGTAAGTATATATACAATGTGTGTGTGTGTATATATATATATATATATATGGTGCACATCAATTAAATTATTTCATAGAAAAAATTCATATAAAATACAAGAGTCGCGCAGGGCATAGATCTTCCCAACTCAGAAGGGAAGTTGGACTAATTAGACAGGCAGAGAAGCAGGCCAAGTAACCCACCACACTTAGAATCCCATAACATTCTCATGTTTGTCCCAATTAAATACTGTTAAGGCGATGCTCAATTGTCAAGAGAATTGTCAGGAATATGCACAATTCACCGCACAGGCCCCAGTACTGTTACCCCAGCCAAGCTGAAGTGCAGCCTCATCTCCCATAGCACTAAAAGTGCGGGACAAAGTGAGGAAAGGAAAGAAGGGAAAAAAGAATGATAGAAAGGAACAGAAGCTTTGGTTGGATGGTAACAATCTCATTAACTGACACGAGGAAAAAACAAAAACTTCCTCCCTGTGAAGCCTCTGTTAATTACTGCTCAGCCCAAATCCTTAGTCCAGCTTGAGGGAATAATAAATCCACCAGAAAATCAAACAAAAAAATCAGACACATCTCGGAAATTACATCTCTTCACTTGGCAAATGTAGAGTTGTTAGAGTTAGAGTTAGATTTATGGGTAGGGTTAGGGTTAGAGTTAGAGTTCGGCTTGATTTATGGTTAGAGTTGTAACTTGAATTGAATGTTGGCGGGAGTGGTGGCAACTGCAAAAGT
Source organism: Stomatorhinus ivindoensis (assembly GCA_019775895.2). Taxonomy (NCBI): domain Eukaryota; kingdom Metazoa; phylum Chordata; class Actinopteri; order Osteoglossiformes; family Mormyridae; genus Stomatorhinus; species Stomatorhinus ivindoensis. Next base: position 22,874,708 of record JABFEB020000035.1, on the reverse strand, counting down.
CACCAAGTGGGGGTGGGGGGGGGGGGATGGGTGCGTACCCTCTCGCAGCCACGCCCCTAGATAGCATGCCAGGAGTTCGCGTCTTTGGCATCTTCCCTTTGGATCGGCACAGCCTGTCATTTTTCTGGGACCTTTTGACTTGGCAAATTCTATTATCAGGGACTGTCCCTTGTTTTATCAGGTGGGAAGTGGCAACCCTGAATAGAGGGTGTCATCAACCTGCCTCCCCATGAAAGCCTGTACCTGCAGCCGCTCTCTTCGCTCCAATGCCTCACCGACATCCGTCGCCCCCAATACACGCCCCCCCCCCCCCAAATCACTTCCACTCATTCTCTCCCAGTTCATGCCTAGCCTCTGCTTCCATATTTGCGTCTCTGTTATACTCCCACAACACAGGTGATGCCAATTACCGCAAGCAGCTTAATGGATCAATTAGGGCCGAGAGCACAAAACTGCCACAACGGGGGCTTGGTAACTGGGTGCCGCAGCCAGACCGCAGAGGGAGAAACTCAGCGCAGAGCCACATGCGGCCACAAATAAAAATTTAAATATACATCCCTGTAACACCATTTGGCAATTTGTCTTTATTGCACAGGTTTCCTCCTGTAGTCAAAAGTGATGCAGCTTAAGTGAATTGGACCCTCTAAACTACCCACATTGCAAGTGTGTTCCCTCCTATTACCTGGGATACATGCTGCAAGACCCCCCCCCCCCCCCCCTCGTATTAAATAAGTGGTTATTGGATGGATTTGAGATTAAAAACTCAATTATTCATATGGCATTAGTGTTCTTTAGTTGCAAGGTAAAATATGAACACACAAAAAAATAATGTTCATTTTTAAACACTTCATGTTACACAAATTCCTTTAAGAATACTGTAAGCAATGCATAGTGTCCTTCACTGCTAAATGATAAAAATAAAAAATAATTGACAAAAATCTGCAAACCGGGAAACAATTTTTTGTAGCAACCTGAATTATCTCCCTGCAGACAAAATTTCACGCTTGATGAGTGAACAACACTAACATCTGGTAGGTTCTTCTGATGAGGTGTGTTCCAAGCTGATTTCTCTCCCTCCCTCAGCACTTCCTTTCCTCAATCTGCTGTGCTAGGAAATGCTGTGCCAAGAAAAAATAAATAAAGAAAGAAAGAAAGAAAGAAAGAAATGGAAGGAAGAAAGAAAGAAAGAAAGAAAAAGAAAGAAAGAAAGAAAGAAATGAAAATAAATAAGATCCATGTTCACAAGATTGATTGATCAACTGGTTTGCATGTTTCAGTGATGCATTAATTCCAAACTTGGAACATGTGTAATTATCATTTGAAATTAATGAAACATTGTCTGGCGTTTGGCATGGAGATCATTAAACTCTTTTAAAGCCTTTGTACGTGCCACCACTGTGGTTTTGCACAAATTCTCATTTTCATGTGAAAATATAAACAATTACATACTGAAATAGAATTCTTTAAAAGTTGACTTTTCTATTGTGTCACCTCAGTGCAAAAGGCCTGTGAATAAGACCCCGTAACACTTGGAATGCTCAGGTTAATTTTATGGTGACTTGGATAATGGAAATCTGGACCAATGACGCCAGAACAGAAATGGCTACAGGTCAAGACACAAACTAAGACATAATCCAGTGAGAAAGTGATGGACAAAATGGGCAAACTTATTCAGTAAGCCTGGCCATATGATTCTTACAGTGGCTGTGGACCCCGTCCCGTCTCATGTCCGCGCGTCATTGCAGGGTCTGTAGGGCTTTTATGATGCCAAAATCCCTATAGTAACAACTGTGCAACAAACTAAGTAAGTAACTAAGAGAAATAAACTACTTTTAAAATAAACAACTATTCATGTCTTGCAAAATATTGGGCGCACACACGCGCACACACACAGAGTCATGTAACCATAATGACTGCTGAGTCATTTCTATTGGAAACGCTAACTATGACAACCTTAACCGCTAACCATAACCATAGGTAGCCAAACAAAATACAGTACAAGAGTTTTTGCATTTTTTAGTCTTTTCATTGCACTCATGGATACTGGTGCCCATAAGGTAAAAAAAACAGGTATTCATCACGTTGTGGAGACATTTGGTCCCCAAAGGGTAAGGTATACCTGGACCACACACACACGCACACACACACACACACACCAGTATTACCAGTGTTGCAGTACAAACAGAATCAGCTCATACTGTTCATTGTTTGCTCATATTTGTAGAAACCTTATAATCTTAGAAAAATGAATAAATGAATTTAGGTGTTGAACATTTAATCATCAAATCTATATGATGGAGAAAGCGGACCCCTAGCCAGTCCAGTATTTTTGTTGTTACTTTTTGAGGGTTAGGGTTAGAGTTACAAGCATTTTAAATTTCACAAGGAAAACGTATAGATTTCTCATAAAGTGAATTTCATGAGTGGCTATTTAACTTTAGTGCACTCTAATGCGCAGAGGATATTTACATACTCTAATATAGGCCTATATTGTTCAATTGATCTCTAAACCTTTTTCTGCTAGGATGCCAAAGACCATTATGGCAAAACTAAGCTGGGAAAAAACAGAGTAAGAGCAGATGGTTTGTGTACCAAAGCAATATAAACTGAAATATAAACCACAGAATCAAATGGAATGCTTACCTTGATAGTCTACCTACTGTAGGGCCCAGATTTCAAACAAGTCATCAGTAATATGTCGTGTTGAATTATTGAAACTATCTCTGTATAAACCAAAAAACAGATGTACTCCATTGATGGATGCATATTCATGCAGTAGTGACATGGATATGCATGAAGATAAAAGTAAACGTCTGCAATACCTGCTAAGAAGCAAAGACAACACTGTGAAATAGTTCAGCATAAGACTGAACCACTGCAGACACACTATTCTGTATTTATAAGCCATTAAATCTTCAGGAATTGTGCACTGTGCTTTGTGTCTGATGTTTCTGATAGTTTGCACTGATGCTAACTCTCCATTCTTGAACTCCTTTTTGTCCATTAACACACTGATTTATAAAGGATGCAGAAGCGTACTGGGTAGGCAGGAATTGTACAGCCCACCACACAAAAGTTGTAAAACTGTCACAATGTTTGTTTGCATGGAGGTAAACAAACACTGCAAATGAAGACATGCATGATTCATTCCCATAATTCACAGGGTGTGCTTGCGTGGTGAGTTGCGTCGTCTGTTGGCTGTGTACTGTTTTCCAGGACATTCGTCTCAGCAGATCTGTCGTTTTCCAAAAGCGAGATGAAACACTCTGGTCACAGTTGACTGCCTGGCGACGGCACATTCTCCAGTTACTGTATAAAAAAGGAAGATGATGCTGAAGCGAGCAGCATGTGGGCTGATTCCATGTCTGAGGCCTGACTCTGCCCAATCCCACATCATCTGCATATATTTCTGTGCAACTTGCCCCCAGAGCACTTGTATACTTCTCCCACATTACCTGAACAGATTTTTCTGTCACTGTAGTGAACTTACAGGCCAGACTCCTCCAGACACTCATTGTTCATTCATGCCTGAATGGAGGCCTGCCTATTTTCTGCCGATCTGGTCATTGTGAAGAACAGGCTAATCACAGAGTCATTGGGGAAAAGCTGGCGAATAGGCACATAAATGCACTGGGAGTCATAAGATTCATCTTGGCACTGTGTAATTGGTTGGTTTCAGTGTTCCATCTCCTATAGGACAGTTTTAAGCTTGACTGACATTTTCATTGACCTATCCCAGACAGCGCCACAATGTGACTTTGCTGTTCTTGGCTTTTTTATTCCATGCAGTCCTACCTGTCACTTAGCATTTATAGCCACGACTCACTATGACTCTCTGGCATTTTCCATCAGCTACACCCTCAGCCCAAATGTGCCACATACAACTCATTTCAGATACTGTATTCATCCTAAGCCTGTAGTTTATTTATCTGTTTGTTTGACAATCTTCATTTTTTTATAGACTGTCAGGCTATGTAAGCAAAACTCTGAATGCTTCACCCAAGGCGGTTTAAATGATCAGGTGGGAAAACATCACCTTCGCCGTTCATTTCCATTCTGTTATTTGTATTCAGGTCATTTTAATTTGGTATAAACTTCTTTATAGAGGTGCCTCCCGGAATTGTTTAATTTCAACTTGCTCATAGAATGTCAGGAATCAGAAATAAAAGGTGAATAAATTTTATAACAGATTACAATGAGCCAGCGACCTCATTTTAAAATTTGAATGTCACCAAGCACATTTGTCAAAGTGTAAACTTATAGTGATTTCAAAGACAAACAGCTGTATCCTGTCACGAGAACTCGACACAGGGCCACAGGGCCACAGGGCCACCTCCAGCTACAGGCAGAATGCTACCAGAGCTGCCAAAGGCCCCCAAGTGACCTGTGTCACAAAGGAAACGAAAAGATCGTCAGTTTTCTTTGTAGGGGTGCCGCACAGGTATGGATTCTCCTGGAGCACCTGAAAAGGCAGAGCCGGCACTGACCCAACTGCAGCTGATGGGACGGGAGGCTGCGGTTCTGGATGATCATGGTCTAGGGGGGGAAGGAGCCAAGACAAGGGAAACTGTACCCTAAGAAAACAGAGAAGCCGTTTCGGTGGACATGGAATAAGCCAGGAGCAGGTTTGTCAAGGGTGAATTAAATAAAGCCAGTATCCCTGTGGGCTGTGCAAGGCTTTTCCTTTCAGAAATGGCCAGAGGACCCCTCCCCCCCCCTCCCCCCCCCACACCTCCAGTACTGCAGGTTTTCCTGCCGTCTCGCAGATTTGGGGTTGAAACGCTACCTCCATTCTATAAGGGAGGACTTTGCCGCTAGGAGTCTCCTGGAATCCAAAGACATTAAGCCGGTGCTCTAAGCACCGCCACGGTTCTCCTGGTGCATGACTGGGTTTGTGTCCAGTGATGGTGCAACATTGCATCCAAGCTGTAAACATGCAGTTGGTAAACAAACAATATGGCACGTTAAATGAAAGACCTTCTTAAAGTAATGTGATCTAGAAGTTAATGACATTAATGGCAAATAGTCAGACATAGGCAGACAGACAGACCAATAGATAGATAGATAGATGAAAAAAGCATGTGGTGATGACATGATGACATTGCCAGTATGTGCAAGCGCCTGCCTACATTTCCATAATGATCATGTTTATTGGAAAAAGCCCAGAATGCAGTGACAGCTGTACACTCTTCGAATTCCGTTGCACTGTAATAAAATTTTATTTGTTTTGACAGATTTGCTTCTAATGTCTGAATTCCTAGAAGCAGAATGCACTGGACATGATTATACTATATAGAGTAAATGTTGAGAAAACATTTTTTTTTTATGACAGAAGGCATGATTATCCCGATAAACAACATAGTTAAATGACAGGTCCTGGTAAATTAGACGATCCGTCTTCTAAGGACTTAGCTTGCTGAGGGTCGTGTCATGGGCTGCAAGCTGTCTTACGCAATACCGGGCAGAAGCCTGACACACTTCTCCATTGCTGGACACACATGCATATATAAATATAGCCTGTGGATAAACAGACACCAGTAACTACATGTCACTGGACTGCAGGAGGAAAAAACCCAGTTCAAACCCCCCGCCCTGGAGGTCTGCAGCAACAGTGTAACCCAGTAAGCCAAAATGCCACTGCTTTCTGCTTAATTACCAGATGAGTTCAATTGAATTACAGGTAAAAATACTCATCATGTGTTCCATTTAAAGCACTTTCAGTTTCATATCACATGTAATACATCAGCTGCTGTCGTGATGTGGCAGAATATAAAAATGTGAAGTCCTGGACCAGTTTGTTTAGTAAGCTAATCAGCTTCAACGACAAGCTGTGTGCATAAAGATTATGACTCAACGATGCACCCCGGCGCTCCACCTACGCCTGGCGCTGTGCTCGCAGGCTGGCTCCGGAGCAGCTATTGTGATTTACACAGCTACACTTAGTTTCCATCCAAAGTAACACACGCAGAGTAACACTGCAGCAGCCTCTAAAGGGTACAAGGCCAGACCCTGCAGTGGAGCTTGCAACTCGCAGTCCCTGTTAAGCAGTTCAGTGGCTCCTTGCAGATGTCATGTGGTCACGCTCGTCGGCGCCGCGCTCCATCGCCTCTGGTTATTAGCTCTCTCACGGAAGCAGTGATCACTCCAGACCACACCTGACCTTCGCCTTCTTTCCTTTTCTCGTCTCCCGCCTCCCATCTTGACATTGCTGGCTGCTCCCTACCTCACCCGACTTCCACACATTCCTTTTAATATCACAATGTCATAAGCAAATATCACAAGTCTGATCTCTGCTCTACCTTCCTGTCATCTGTCGGATTCCTCAGGCCACCTTTCTGATGAGCTTAGGGTGTCTCATCAGGGTGAACAATACCCCCCATTTTATTCTATATCCATCTAAGCACCTTTTTCCATTATATAAGCCTATTATTTTTGCACAGGCCCAGAAAGTGTGCAGTGAAGAATTGAAGTCATACTGGTAGAGTTTGGGGATACAACTCTATCTATCTATCTATCTATCTATCTATCTATCTATCTATCTATCTATCTATCTATCTATCTATCTATCTATCT
>JABFEB020000035.1:22836757-22847541 GCA_019775895.2 Stomatorhinus ivindoensis | reverse complement strand
ACCAGAGGAATAGCAAACTTTACACCAGAGGAATAGCATACTTTACACCAGAGGAATAGCATACTTTACACCAGAGGAATAGCATACTTTACACCAGAGGGATAAGATACTTTACATGAGAGAAATAACACTTTACTGAAGGGCTCTTCAACATTTTTCAGTGAAAGTGGTTTCAAGGAGTTAATTTAGAGCATCCTGCTGTGATTTTAGCTGCTCTACATGTTTATTTTTTTCTTTCATCATCTTGAGGTTGAAATCCACATGCTACAGTTTCTTCATATAGATGCAGTTTTTATTACATTTCAGCCTTTTTTATATAACTATATGAACTTAAGTACTCCTTAAATTGACATACTGTACTGATTTTTTAAAAGGTAAATTCAGTGAGACATGTAGCAGATAAATGCAAGAAATCGCAAAAAAAAATCCGAGTGTGTCATTGAAACAGCTGGTTTGATACATTATTATCAAGAAACAACACAATACTAAATGAATTACTATGCAAAAGTGTAAATGCGAGCATAATTTATGGTTATAAAAAAGCTGTGATTTGCATACTGTCTGTCCTGTTAGAATTACCTGTAAGAACACATCAATTCAATCTGGCAAAAAAGTCACAAAAAATCATTCAAGTCACAATATCTTGCAGTAGATAATCATAGACTACAAGTACACATTCATCTTTCATAAGCATTAATCTATAGTCATTCTGAGGCATCCCAAAAAAGATAAGGTATAGTAAGGCAAGGCGTGGTGAGACAAGGCAAGGCAAGGTAAGACACGGTATGGTAAGATATGGCAAGGCAAGGTATGGTATGGTATGGTAAAGCAAGGTAAGGTAAGGTAAGATACGGTAAAGTAAGACAAGGCATGCAATGACATGGTAAGATAAGATAAGATAAGACGTTCCATGGGATACTCTGGAGAGGATGCCAGTCCATTCTGGATTCTTCTCGATCATCATAATGAATACAGCCATCCAATGGTCCTCTTGTGACTCACTCACCATGAGCACGGCCATCTTAACATCAGTTTTTGCTTCTGGTTAGTTTTGCTGGAGTGCCATTTCATGCTGGTATCTGTGATTGAGATGGGAAACGTTCAGGTTAGGATAGAGGTGCAGATCCCAAAGCCAAATAGCTCCAATATCCAATTTCAGGGTTGAGAGGCAAATGTATTCAAAGCAGGAGTACAGGAGACAATCCAGAGTTAGAGACCAAGGGTATGACTTTAACAATCTAACTTACTTGGTCTGAAGTACATGGCACAAGTTCTTTAAGGGGGTGACCAACCCACATCTTCTAGTTCAACAGTGGGGAACGAGTGGCATAGTGATTCAAAACGGCAGTACTCTGCCTGGTAATTAGCCGTGGGTGTGTTTGGGAAGTAACATGCTATAGACCAGACAGACTGTCTCCCACTCCCTTTACGAGAGAGGTCTGCTTCCACCTTAGTGGGAGATTTGCCAGGTAGCTGCCAAGAACACTTCTCTGCAGAGGAAACACATCTGTTGGTGCACGAAGTGAAAGTGGGCGTGCAGATCATCGATGGCAACAGCAGGGTTCCGCCAAAGCTCCTTGAGCTTTATAATTAATAATAATAATAATAATAATAATAGTTACAGTAGAACCCCTATATCCATGGGTTCCAAGACCTTCTGCGGATAGCCGAAACTGTGGATAACAGCGAACCAGCTGCGGATAGCCGAAACTGCGGACCCCAGATATAATATGACTCTTGTGTACTGTATATACAGTCAGGTCCATAAATATTGGATTTGATATCCATTGTGGTGGTGTATAGAGCCAAAAATGTTAGCATTGTGTCGATGTCCCAATATTTATGGACCTGACTGTACATATGGTAAATTTTAATTGATAAACTATGCACAGTAAGACATTACCAATATTAAGGACGCTAATAATAAAATACATTATACATATTACAAAATGCTGTACACTACTGTACTCTCTCAAAGGGATTTGGGCATTTTAGCCTAATTCTGAAAAGACAACATAGTAATGAAAAAATACCATGTATCAACTGATGATGAAGCAATGAAAATCATGGTTTTTAAATCCCTTAAATGATGAAGGAACAATAAAAAAACAAGCAATTGACACACATTTTACAGTGATAAATTTAGTATCAACGGGCATTCAGATGGGCACATTACATTTGTTATTTAAAAGATGTGGCTGCTGGGTGTAAAAACTGCATGGGGCTGAAGACACTAATTGTGTTGCTCTTGGCACTGCTTTGCACCGGGTGTAAAATAGGTCCAGGGGTCAAGGAATAGATCAGAGAAAAACAGAAAACTCCAAAATCACACGACTGATGCTCAACCCTCAGTTCAAGAATGTGAGTCGAGACTTCACACAGAAGCTTGTATCCAGAGGGTTTAAAGTAATCATAGGTAATTGGGAACAGATGCATATAATCTAGGATCTGGGCTATCAATTAGTACTCAGGTGAGGTTGATTGTTGGTTATTCCCTCTGGCACAATCTAAGGTTTGAGAAGACATGACAACTCCCAATTCCTGCTTCTGTGTCCTGGACGGCTTCCTGTCCATTCTGTGCCTACACATCCCAGTGAGAATCATCCATCCATTCAGCAGGCAGAAGCGAAGAGAAGGTCCCTCTGCCATTTTATTCCCATGGTGCCTTATCCCACAGAGCCAGGATACTTTGGGTGGGAAATCCGGCAGATGGGTGTGATGGTTTGAATTTCAGTTTTACAACAATGTGACATATCGAGTAGAGATTCCAGCATTATGTTCACAGTATTATTGCAAACATGCAATTAAAATTACATCTACCATAGCTCATTTAATCCTACTGATTTTGGGTTCACAAGATGGGAATTCTGTATATACACCAAAATGCAGACTTACATATTTATTTAATAAGCACAAATCAATTATGGTTGATTGGGGAATAATTGTAGGAAGTACGCTGTATCTCTACTCTGTGAAGTATTCCTTAGGGGAAGGAAACACAGTGAATTATTAAACTGCATTAGTGATGCTAATTTGCATTTATCACAGACAAAGAAGTCTGTATGATGTGGTGTAGAACAAAATTCTCTCATTTAAAATTCAGCAAAATTAACAGAAACGTAAAGGTCGGACCCTTTCCTCCACTCCTTTCTTCAATATTTAGTTGAAATTACTAGTGGAAACTGACTGCACTCCAACACTGATACTTAAGTATAGTATACTATATGTAGAAAGTCCTACTTCCATCTTTTACGTTCACATGGACGTTTTATTTCCATATGACATATAGTAAGCCTCAGTGGACATCACTTATTCTTGGCAAGACGTATTAGAGTAAAATATTAAAATATCTGAAAGCATTCTTAAGTCACAAGCTCCAGGGTCCTCTCAGCCCATCTTTAGCCAGCCCTATTTATTTCTTATGCATGGTTACCATGTCTGATCCTATACAAATAATCTCACTTTCCCTGGGCAGCTAAAAGAAGCCGTTTGAATCCCATTTAACATTGAAAAAATGCTTCAAGCTTAAAAACACTGATTTAAGTTGACCTGGTATGGTTTTCAGTTAAAATCCATGGCAGGAATAATGATTGGCTGCTGCCACTTCAGTGTTTAAATGCACCTGTATACATACTATGATCTTATTTAATAAAACAGTGAATTTAAGGGTGAAAGGAAATGATATGATGCATGGTATCTTAAAAGGAAAATAATAAATATGCACAACATGTTGACATATACAAGGCAAATGCTCCTTCGAATAATATTTCAAAATTCAAGGTCATGAAATGAAAGTTTTTGAATGACACAGGTGGAAAAAATAGAATATTTTCACGTTACTTATGAAATAATAAAAAAAATAACGTATTAAAGGCAATATCCTTGGGTTGTTTCATCTTAACACACAGAATGGACTTTTGTAAGAGTCAGATGGGTTTAAAACTGCAGTTGGGGAACCTGCATAAAGAAAATTCAGATAAAAAGAAATAGGCTTCGGAACAGCATCAGTTATGGGGCCAGGAATATTCTGCTCTCCTTTCTGCAAATGATTTACATGTAATTTATTTAATGTGATTGAAATTAAAGATAGCTGCAGATGTCATTGTGTGTGCTTTCCCATTTCATCACTGCATGCCTACTGAAGAAAAGTGTTTAAAAGGAAGGATAGAAAATATATCGATAAATTCACTGGAAAGCCTTCGATTTAAAAGCTTTTTGTGTGCTGCATAATATAAATGAACTAGGTCTTCACCACTGGTATATATAGTTTTATTTATACTATTATTATTATTATTATTATTATTTATATTCTATATTTCTCTGAGTCTCCACCAGCTGTAGAATTTTGCCAATTTATTTATTGAGTTGTTATTTTTCTCTACTTACAGTAACATCTACTAGAATGTCTTCAGCTTCCATTCTTCCTTCTACCACTTCTGCCTTGTATGTTTTCTCTCTAAGGACCCCCACTTCCTGTTTTCCTCGTGCTTCTCGTTTTAAGCAGTTCTTCACTTTCTCTGTGGATGGGCTGATTGGCTTTGTGCTAACAATTTTCCCCCAAATCTAATTAAGAGTTCTTTAATCTACATTTTGTTGCCATAGCCCCATATTTTCCACTTTATTTCCGCACTAAAGCCATTGTAGAAGTTATTGTAACTGTCTGTGAAAAATTAATGGAACCCATTACATCCATAATGTAAGTAATAACAGTGTCTGCATTTTCAGTTTATTGTTTATGGTTTTAGTGCCAGAGCAGGGCTCAGTTTTCAAATGAAAAACTAAGTTTCTGAAATACTGTGCAGGAGTCCTTTGATGTGTTTTTGTGCCATTTCACCGCTGCAGTCTGCTGACCTCCAATCTCTTCACATCCCCATCATGCAGGAATATCCTAGATTCACTCCCTGCCTGGAGATGTTCGTAATATAACAGGCTTGAAAGTTATAATCTGCTCTGGTTATGTAGTTTGCTGTATAAGTTTTATAAGCTTTCAAGAAAATCTATAGAAATTCCAGACAGGTGCCATGAAATAAAGATTATAACACCGGTGGGACTTTAGCTCTTGTGTTGTCTTCGTTGTCAAAGAGGAGGATGGTGCTGGGCGTGCAGGGAAACACTCCCTTTAAGCGCAGATGTGTTGGCCTTCGACGTTCAGCACATAATCGTGATTTAATTGGCTAATTACCTTATAGGAAGTTACCAATAGTCCACCTATGCATATTTTTGCATTGGGACGCCGATGTGCAGCTGCAGGTGTGAAGAAAGGCCTGAACGAGAATGAGAGTGTGGTCACACGTGCTGGGGTGACAAGTCCACATTCAGATGTGACATTTTGTAATGGAACAAAATGTGGCACTATTTAAAACCATCCAAGCTTTCAAAGAAAATCCGAAGAAAGGTGTTCTAAGAAAGGCTATTAAAGAGCAAAGGAACTGCTGACTTTAAAGACTGCGGAGTTCAACTTCAGTACATCATTGTTCATTAGGCAGAGTGTGCCAAACCCTGACAAATGCCTTTAATGACACTATATCAGGTTAATAGTTTTACTTCTAAATTCTCTTTAGGAATCCAGTCCTTGGGTGCCTTTATTTTATCATTTAAGAACATTATGTGTTTGCCAGGGCACTGTGGAGTTCTGCGAGATGATCATCTAGTCTTAAACAACCGCCGCTGTGCTAGCAATTACCGAGTCAGTGTGGTGTCTGATGTGACCTGCAACAAAGGTGGTTTCTCACCTCTTTATCACTCATCCTGCTCAGGTCACTCAGCAGGCGAGGACAGCAATGATCTCCTACTTTCAGGGCAAAGAGAAATTAATTTTAATACATTTATTGCTTGAAAACACTAATCACTGTGCACTGGTAATAGTGACAGAAAATTACTTCACAGTTTATAAGATGATGAATATTTTGTTTAAAAAAATCTCCTGTAAATGAACTTGATTATGTGGCCAATAAAGACGGAAATAATTTTAACGCGAATGTAATTATAATACACTGAATATTCTGGCACAATTACAGGAAGGAGACTGGCATGGAAGTCTATGGCAATTGGCCTTGGTTCTAATGGTTTTAATGGTAATGATAATTTAATGATAGGTTCATTACGTATTCAGGACGGAGTTGACACATTGACAAAGTGAAAGCTGAAAGAAGCCAAGCCAATGTTACAATGTGTCGTCTCATTCTTCTGTGTAGCTATGTTTTGTCATCGCTATTGTTTTCCAAATCTTGGAAAAAAGACAGACTGGCATTCAGAGATATTGGTATTCATGTCTGTATAAATTTCACAATTTATCTTCCAGTCTGTGCAAAAAAGCAGAATAATTGTGTGATGACATTTGTTCCTGTCAAAATTATGCTTCTTGTTGCATTTAATTGTTCTTTTCACCATTATTTCCTATATTGTTGGATTGTTTGTGATCTGTATGAACAATAACAAATAAGCAGTTTTCTAATCTGACCATTACAAATCACTTTGTGTATACTGATCAGCTATAATATTAAAACCACTGAGAGGTGAAGTTAATAACGTTGAATATCTTGTTACAATGGTACCTATGAAGGGTGCCATTACACATTCGGCAAGTGAACAGTTAGTTCTTGAAATTGAAGTGTTGCAAGCAGGAAAAAATGGGGAAGAATAAGGATCTGAGTGACTTTAACAAGGGCCAAAGCGTGATGGCTAGAGGGCTGGGTCAGAGCATCTCCAGAATGGCAGGTCTTGTGGGATGTTCCCAGTATGCACTGGTCAGTACCTACTGTGGTCCAAAGAAGGCCAGCGAGTGAACCAGCTGTTGGTCATGGTTGCCCAAGACTCATTGATGCACCTGAGTCTGGGTTTGGTGGATGCCAGGACACCATTACCTGCCTGACTATATGTATAGTTCCAGTGAAGAGAACAAACTGGGTGTGTGCGCATCATTTACCTGGGGAGGAAACAGCACTAGGATGCACTATGAGAAAAAGGCAAGCCATAGGAAGCAGTGTGATGCTCTGGGCAATGTTCTGCTAGGACGCCTTAGGTCCTGGCATTCATGTGAATGTTACCACCTGCATAATATTGCAGCAGACATACACCGCTTCGTAGCAACGGTATCCCACAATGGCAGCGGCCTCTTTCAGCAAGATAATGCACCCTGTCACACTGCAAAATTGTTCAGGAATGGTTTGAGGAACATGAAAAAGAGTTCAAAGTGTAGACATTGCTTCCAAATTCCTCAGATCCCAATCCGGACGAGCATCAGGGGGATATGCTGGACAAACCAATCCAATCCATGGAGGCCCCGATTCACAACTTACAGGACTTAATTGTGGTTTCTAATTCTATTCTGTTTCACTCATTATTTCATTAGTTTCCTTGCTGGCTAGTTCCAGGCATTTTGGCTAGCTCAGTAAATTTATGGCAGTCTGCCCCTAGTGGCAGAGCCCTTATTCTACATTAGGTAACAAGGGTAAAACACAAATGAGGAAATTCATGTTAGATGACTAAAGCTTACCTCCATAAATTTTCAAAAATTCAACTATGAATTTTTGCTGCAGAATGTGTAAATATTTAAAAAATTCAAATTTTATTCAAATAATGACGTTCAGCCTCCTTTCCCTAATACACACTGATGAGTCAAAACATTATGACCAGGCCCAAGTGACGTGAATAACAACATCTTGGAAAAAAAAACTGGAAAAACTGATACGTTCTGGGAAATATTAGTCAGTAAGCTAACGTTCAGTACTTGTAGCTGACATGGTGAATGCATAAGAAATGGGAAGCGATAAAGATCTGAGTGACTTTGATAAGAACCAAATCATTATGGCCAGATGACTCGGTCACAGCAGCTCCAAAGCGGCACGGCTTTTGGACCCGCGGTCATCCACGGGGAGTACCTACTGAGAGCGGTCAGCAGGGAGAGAAGCAGGATCTGCTGACTGGGTGACGGGCAGCCAGCACTCATTGATGAGAGATGCAAACAAAGCTTACCCGCAGGGTACGAATCAACAGAAGAACACAAATGTGTAATGTGTCACGACACTTAGCGCATTGAACCTGCGTGCGGGGCCGTGTAGCCGCAGGCCAGTCAGAGTCCGCATGCTGACCTCGGCCTACCGTCAGAAGTGTCTAGAATGGAGAGGTACACTGCAGAGGCCTGTTTCAGCAGAATTTCTGGCTTAGCTGCATAGCTTGTTGGATTTAAGGTAGTTTGGGTTAAACGTAAGTGAAAGAAGATAAGTCCCATTTAAACTGTGGTACCTTAAATAGACCAAGATATCTAGGTGAGCAAGAAATGCCGCTTTCTAGAACAGGCCCCAGAATGTTGCATCATGTGCATGGCTGGGTTTGTGTCGAGCACCTACAGGATGCGTTGAACCGATAAGTCCAATCCACAGCTACTTAGTACCAAATGCAGCAGGGCTCGATCCAAATTACCTCCATGACACCCATTAAAATTATTTGCCATGTGCACCACAGTAGCCCTGCTGTTGGAGCTCACAACACACACACACACACGCACACACACGCAAGACCTGTACTCATATCTTTCTGGGGCAATTTTTTGTTTTTTATTTTTGCACTTATAGATTTTTGTAAAAATGTATTTCTTTTCGTAGGAACTGAAAAAAACTGTACCCACAATGTCAAATTAGCAGGTTTTTTATCACACACACAGACATACACACACACTACTGCAAAGTTATATTATTAGTATTATTATTATTATTGTTGTTGTACTTGTTTTGATCAGAATAGTTGCCTTTAATATTTAACTGCTTGGTATTTAAATACAATGTGGATGCATTTTGTTTTACAAAACAGTCAGGTGGCAAATTCAGGTTCAAGTGAGCTAATCTGCTGTTAAATAACACCAAAATAATGAATTGGAACGAGTTTGCGTACACAACTTAACTGTGACTAATAGCATTTTCTGTGTATTATAGTTGCAAATTCAAAGCCTTATTAGTATTGCATGGTCAGTGACAGAAGACAATTAGTCTGTACATCCATCCAGCTTCCAGCTGCTTATTCTGGACGACGTTCCAGTGGGGATCGAGCCTCCAGACCCAGCAGGGCTGGACACACGTCAGTGGGACACGTTGGATGGGGCGTCAGGCCATGCCAGGGCCCATACATACCCTGCGGGCAAGTCGGAGATACCATTTAGTGTAATTACGTGTCTTTGGATTGCTGCAGTACCTTGTCATGTAAACACCCACCAAGGGGAGGCGAGATTCTAACCCCCAATCTGAAACAGCCACCCTGTCAGCCTCATATCTGTATGTGGAAATTCAAAAATAAATTGCTGAATGCAGTCACAGACTTTCAGTACTATAAGCAAAGATGCGGCTCAGTAACGCGAATGCTACGTTACCGCGGGGTGACTGAGCACTAATCCGGAATCACGTCGGCGAGGCAGGGCATCAAGATT
This sequence comes from Stomatorhinus ivindoensis, assembly GCA_019775895.2. NCBI lineage: Eukaryota > Metazoa > Chordata > Actinopteri > Osteoglossiformes > Mormyridae > Stomatorhinus > Stomatorhinus ivindoensis. The sequence continues at coordinate 22,838,123 of JABFEB020000035.1, read as the reverse complement.
CAGGGCACACGCCCAAAATCAAAAAGTGTGATCGTGAGAAAGAGTGAGCGGGCGGTGGAGCAGGGCAGGTTAGCTCTACACGTGTGACACGAGGAGAGTGCTGCATAAGGATTGAAAATGACAGGGTTAAGAGGCAGAGCAGCGAGAGGAGTCCGGAGCAAAAAAGCGCCGTGCCCTGAGAAGACAGTACTGCTAATGGAAACCTCATTCTGTTAAATGTGGGGAAAAAAAGAATGGCTGCTCTTATCGGCAGTTTTCTGTCCGTGTGGAGGCTTTGGCTGATATGTGGCCATCTCTGAAGAAGCAGAACAGAAGGACAAAAATTTAATTTCACTCTTCAAATGCCCATAGAGATTTAAAGTTTTTATTATTTTTTTAAATATAAACCCCACAGGGTTTACGTCAGATATGAGGTGATTTATTTTGTTCATGTCATGCAGGTGAGTGTACCCTTATTTAATCTGATTATTAAAGACACAATGGAAGCACAATAGTTACATTAGTGGAAGAAATATACAATGCATGATCACAGCTCAGGAAATATTAGCAATGGGAAAATAAAAGGGCAGGGGAGAACTCTTTCAGCCTTTATGAAATCCTTCTTACGATAGTAAATATGGTGTTCATTGTGGCACTGGGAGTACTGGCCGGGCAGCGTGCCGTGTTGCACTTGTGCTAGCTATGTAAATCGGTGTCTGTCGTGCTGGTAGTCTGCCTATGGTAACGTTACTTAAAGAGTTTCATGTCCTGTGTTATAAATAGTGGTGCGGCTGGGACAGTCAGCGCGCTGGGAGAGTGTCAGGAGTGCTGCTGGTCATTGTTCATGTTTGGCCCCGTTAATAAAGACCAGTCCTGCTTCACTGAAGCTGCCGTGTCTGTTTCCTGCTGCCGTGGTGCCTGACTCTGCACAATACGACAGCATTTTCCAGCTGGATGGCCGATAAAACACTGCCCTACGGATTCAGGCACCATCCCAGCCTCTCCCGCCTCCCGCCTGGGACGAGCTTGTGTTTCCTTAGGCTCAGGTGAGGAGATATGAGCTTGCATGCTGCATGGCTGATATGCAACTCCTCTTTAAACATAAGCTTCCACTTCCCCAGTGCAGGGGGACAGTGATCCTGCAGTCTATCTCAGGGCTGCAGAGAAGGGCTGAGTTATCCCAAGTAACACCAGCAGACAGGCAAGGGGACTGAGTGAGGCATCCCAAGTAACACCAGCACACAGGCAAGGGGACCGAGTGAGGTATCCCAAGTAACACCAGCACACAGGCAAGGGGACTGAGTGAGGTATCCCAAGTAACACCAGCACACGGGCAAGGGGACCGAGTGAGGTATCCCAAGTAACACCAGCACACGGGCAAGGGGAC
>JABFEB020000035.1:22824599-22836657 GCA_019775895.2 Stomatorhinus ivindoensis | reverse complement strand
GAGTGAGGTATCCCAAGTAACACCAGCACACGGGCAAGGGGACTGAGTGAGGTATCCCAAGTAACACCAGCACACGGGCAAGGGGACTGAGTGAGGTATCCCAAGTAACACCAGCACACAGGCAAGGGGACTGAGTGAGGTACCAGCTTAGCCAGCTGCTTGTCTTTGGACAGAGAGAGAACACCATGCCCATAAGAGGAGCTCTTTAAGAATGACATGGACTCTTATGCCTTAAACTCAATTATATAAGCTCTTTATGTGCCACTTAAAAAAAACATTCAATTCAATTTAGCTTAATGTTTCATTAGACATATATGTCCTTTATTCGTGTAAAATACATATGAAATGAATGTTCTGTGAAACATATAAGTCCTACATTCATGTATAATCCATGCTAAATGTGTTTGTCATTAGTCATATATGTCCTTTATTCATGCAAATTGCAAATACATACCACGTTAATATTTTGTGAAACATCAATTAAAAAGTTATACATTGATGTACAATGCATATGAAATGAATGTTTTGTCAGTATTAGTTTTTAGACATAATTCTTTGAATGAACTCATTTGAATCATGCACAGTGGGCTTCCGCATAACTAGGAGTATTTTGAAAAGAAAACATACTTTTTCAGTTGATACATTCACATTGTGTTCTGAGAACATAACATGAATTTTCTTTTGTCTGATTTAAACATCTGAATGTGGTGAGATCATACATGTCTTTCATAAGAATGATATATAAAAGCAATACAAATGTTTATTAAGAAACAACAAGCAGTAAACATAAATTTCCTACTAAAGCCACATGCTATCAGATATGGTAAAATGTAAAGTTCATGTGTAAGGTTAATGTTTTTCCTTACTTGTTACACGTGTATTTTTGGAATGAATGTGGCCATAATCACACAAGAACTGACACTGACTTGTAGTCAACTTATAAAAAACTTTGTGGTATATAATTGAAATAAGAAAAATGTGTGATAGCCTTACATGAGCCATGCAGGTTTTGCTTATATGACTGGGAAGAGAGAGCAGGAGCTGAACACCCAGTGTAGGGTGGATACAGTCTTAACCACGAATGGTCATTAACACAGCTGGATTAGTAATGTACGGTAATAATACACCATGCAGGATTTATGCTTTAGTACTGGACCATATCTGAGGCTTTGCCCTTTATGTACGACCTACGGTGTCTGTGGGAGAAATGTAAAGACGGTCAGCTTGTTAGGAAAGTGCTTCCATGTCAGCCAGTGCCAAATTTGGTAATACAATCTTTCTCTATGCCGAAGTCATTTTGAAATGCAGGGCATAGCGTTGTACCCTAGCCACTGTATTCTACATTTGGCTGCACTCAATGAAGGGCTGCCTAGAGACAGTTTTCATGCCAAGAATTTCCTTATGTAATACAGGAAAAACTCTTGTTTACAAACTTGCAACTTGGAAGTCAGAAAAGGCCTCTTCGTGAATCTGAAGAGAAATTATTATTATTATTATTATTATTATTATTATTATTATTATTATTATTATTATTATTATTATTATTATTGCTGCTATTATTACTAGGGTGATCATTGTCATTAGAAATTATAAAATATATCACTATAAAATATGTGATTTGTTAAGGACTTTCTAAGGAATTTTGAATCTTCAAACCAATATAATTCTATATATTTTTATAGGAACTTTCCCAAGAGTAACATTTTCTGACATGATTGTTAATATTATACTGTAGTGAAAATGGACAATGGAGGAAAGGAAAAAAACAGGCCATTCTAAGATTATACACAGGAATTACCCCTCTAAGCTTCTTTAAATGAATAGGCATGTACTGTTGGAAACACGACAAAGGATGCAATGGTGATCTTCTGCTCATCCTTCTGTTAGGACACCATCTGAATATCATTCTGTGGTGTCTCTGCATTCATGGTGTGAGCAGAGTTTTCATATCTTTTCTATTGATGTTGGTCCCAGGCACAGAGCACACCCAAATGAGGTTTGTGGATGGTATTAACATGGCAGGTCAGTACGGATATTAAGGTTCAGAAAGACATATGACGGCATGTACAGGAGATTCACTGTCCTTATTCATATTAAAGCTAAATATAGACTAGGGCAAGCTCGACTAAACACTGGCAGGCAGACATCTCTGTGCACTGGGGGCCGTGTAGGTGAAGCCTTTACTGCCAATAGGTCTTTTATTTATTTGAGGAATTACAAGAAGATCTGCATTCTGCAATCTAGCAGTGTGCTCCAAATTGCCAACATTAATCAAATCAGTTAAATATGCAGGGGCTAGACCTTTAAATGCCTTATTAATTAGGAGCAGAATTCTGAAGTACATGGGAGGCCAGTGGAAATATATAACAATGGCTGCAATAATCACAATTTATATCTCTGATTAGAAGTCTCACATGCATGTTTTGGATTTTCAAACTTCCAATTCCTGAACATTAATGTCTGACTGGTAGAATTCCATTTAATGTCTGCTTTCATATCTATCTGCAAATTCTTCTAATAATCACTAGTAGTGTCCAGAACCCAGTCCAAAATTTACCTCTTGCTGTTTTGTTCCTCAAAGCCTCAATATGTATAATACTGTACATCCAGGTAACATTTTTCAGTTAAATGTGGACAATGTGTGACCCTGAGGTATGAATTACTGTATAGGGTTTTCGTTTTACTGATCTTCTGCATCTTCACTGGTTTTGTCTAGTTCTGCTGTTTGGATGTATTTGATCGGTTCTGGTTCAGATTTTAAGTCCATTATCTATTGCCTGTTAGCACATTTTTGTACCTCGTTTAGTTATACAACTTTGTCTTCTACCTGACCCATTAATACTTTATGCTTGAGTCCTACATAGTCACCTTGGCTGCTTCCATCCATAGCCCAGATCCTGTCAGCACTGAGCACTCAGAGACTTGCCTGCAGAAGAACAAATGTTTGACAGACCCTGTGGATGCCTGTAGTCCAGAGTGGACCCCTGTTACCTGAGACCATGTTCTGTGCACAGGACCTTGTTAATAAACCCTTTGCTGTTGCCATGGCAGTTTGGGGGTCAACAAAAGTTGTGAAAGTTATATTGAGTTATTGCCTGCAATCCAGCCAAGTATCCAAAGATGCTGTTTAGGGGGACTGGGCAATCTATCTGAGATCCCAAGTTTCTAATGTGTTCCCCAACCTGCATTCTGGGATTGATGAAGATGTGTGTGACCAAAGTATTCCAAGTATTATCACAATGACTAAATATGCCTGTCCTGACTGCTTGTCACACAGTTTGTAAACAAAAGATCAAAAATCTTGTTGTTACTGTCACTGCATTGATTTTCTACTTTTGAACTGAAACCAATCCATATCATTCTATCCTATTGACTTCTACAACAGAGATTGCTGTCCACCACCAAAAAAGTGATGCTGGTGAAATCAATCATTTGTACATTGTCTGAAAAGCACTTCAATTCATGCTTTTGGCTAGGCGTAAACATTTGAAAGACACACGCTACAGGTGGGACTATAGGAATGGTGGATGTGTGGACAAAGTCATCATTGGACTCTACTGATATGCAATAGGAACTTGTGCACAAATTGTACTTGCACAAAATCTTTAAACAAAAAAATCATTAAATGAAATCCATCTAGTACATGAATGATCTAGTACTGGGTGCAATGACTATGGAGCTGATCCCAGCATGCACACAAATTGGGTTACCAGTCCATCACAGGACACTCTAAGTGAATAATTGCTCGAAATAAATAAAGGCTTCCACGGGCAAAAGTGAAAATCAAAAAATGAGAATTTGTTTTAATTACAAATGTTTCCTGGAGAGATTTAATTTTGTTTTGTTTTGTTTTACGAAAGCTTGAGAAAGTAACGTTTTGTAACTCAGATCCATTTATCTTCTAACCGCTTATCGTGTACTGGGTCGCCAGCTGTAACAGAGATATCTTATCAAATCAGTCCAACATGATGCTATTTGTATTGCTTCATTATATATATATATATTTTTTGGTCAGACCGTTTGTGACAGCTAGGGACGCATATGCGTTCTCTGTCCTCCCTGCCTACTTGCACGTCTGTTATGGAAAAAACCCACGCTGTTCCCCAGGAGTGACGTGATGGATGATTGTTTGGTGGGTAGTGTGATTAACCAGCCCCCCTGCCCCGTGCTATTTTGACATGCTATCTATCAGGGGATTTATGTGCTTCTCGGATTGGCTGAACAGGAGGCCCCGGAAGCTCTGGAAGCACAAGCCGCACCTCCCACCTTGTATCTCATTTAATCTCACACTCCATTCCTGGTGGTCCTGAAACAGCTGTTTCACGAATCACTCCTGTTACAAATGATATAAGGGCGCATGACACTGGTGACAAAAGAGGATTATTACCACATTTGACACGGTTATTTGACTTGTGTCACTGGTTCAGCATCTTATTTTAAACCTATATAAGAATTCAGTGTGTTAAAAGGATTTGATATATATATATATGTATGTATGTGTGTATATATATATATGTATGTATATATGTGTGTATAATTATAAATATATGTATATAAATATACATATATAAAGGTACCCCTTTGCAATAAGACTAGCCTTATTAAAGGATTATGAATGGTTCATAATCAGGTTATTAATTAGGTTGTATAATAGTAATAATAATAATAATCATCATCATCATCATATAACTGCCATTCAAATGTAATGTTACAATGCAAAAGTTACACTAAGTGTTAATTGAATAGAATTCTTCATAAAAAGAAAAAAAAATTCAGTCTTTAATATTCTTTACACCAGCTAATTTCATTATACTCAGCAGCCAGTTCCCATAAGCTGTAAAGAACGCCCTTAGCAGTATTTTATATTTTGAATTAGAATTTGATTGTAATGATTCGTATTTCAAAGAGTACATGCCTTTTTAAAAAACAACACACCTGCGTGTACAGCTAATCTTTAAATATCCACCTTTCTGTTTTAGCAGGGATAGTAGGCATCTGAAGAAAACGGGAATTCAGCGCAGGCAAAGGTCTGGCCATCTACAGCCCTGAAGCTGTGAGCCGACAGCATTACTGCTTGACCTGCTGTGCACACAGCGGCACTCACCTGCCAATGTATTCCCAGAATTCTTAGCAAAAGATGGGGATAATTCAGCTGACAGTCTTTCTTCCTTGGCAGCAAATTAAGTTTTGACCCACTGGCTTGGAAGAATCCAGTCAGGCAAACATTTGGCCTGAACTTCTACCCTTCTCGTTCACCAGGGTTAAGATAAAATGATCATTCAGATTTCTAATCACAGCCCAAGACAACAAAGCTATGGTGCTTTATCTTTTATTTAATAGTAAAGAGGTGATGCACTGGTTCAGTGGGTAACGCTGCAGCAATGCCACCTCTGTTCTGTGTTTGTGTGTGCGTATGGCTCTTATATGCTTTTTCTGCAGCCCAAAGACACACAGTTGGCATATCTAAATTGCCCATAGTGCATCAGAGCATGAGAGTAGGTGTGTGCCCTTCCACAAGCTGCCAACCCAATTCGGCTGTACCCCTGCCATGTGCCCTTGGCTGCCTGGACTGAACTCCAGCGCCCTATGTCACCATACGTGGTTGGCAGAAGGACGGAAAAATGATTCCACGTTTCATATACAATCTTGAAGCCCAGTCATTTGATAATAATCTGGCGGAACACTGCTGACAAATATGATGATGTACATTTTTTTTAAATGTGTCCATTTATCTTGGGTGAGATTTAGTTAAACGAAAAATCTGCATGGTTGTGCACAATTAAATAAATCCTAAATAATCCATGCAACACTCTAGCTGTGGATTCTTGGGTGCATTAATTGTACAGAATAGTAAACTTTTTTATAAATAAACTTTTGACCAACATAAACCAACCAAACAAACAAATAAATAAAACAAAACTGCATCATAATTGCTTGTACCGAATTACCCAAAAAGCAATAGCTAGCTACCCCAGAAACAAGGAACAGAAATCATGCTGGTCAGACATTTTTGTTCATGTGTACTTTACATGAACGCTGATTATGTTCACTTTTCCAGAACTGACTACTCTGTGCAGGATGACAGTGGACACTGCCTGTTACGGAAAGCACAGGCCACAGAATTGGAGGTTCCCAGGTCCATCACAGCACAAATAAAAAGACAAAATCAATAGACTTTATGTGATAGAAAGAGTTAAACTGTCAATATAAATCAATGGAGTTAAGAAGCCTTTTCTCTTAGTGAATGTGATCATGAAGAGGGGTCCAGCCAGATTGTTGTCACAGAGGTAATGTGTTTAAATAAATGACTGAGCCATAAATGAAACGCCACATCCTTCTCACAGCTGCTACTAGGATTTCCTCCAATGGCATCCCTGCCATATCAGCCAGTGGAAGGTCTGGGTTCAGTGACAGCAGCTCTGCCAGCGTTGGGAATTTTGCTACGTAACATAATCAGCACTCTACACACCGCCGCTGCTAATTAAAATCCAAATACTGCCTATTTGATTTACTTAGCAGGTGGAATGAAATTCAACCTGGCAACATCTTAAACCAGCAGAACACTGGATCATCCCTTGTCACAGCTCATAAGTGGGGGTTTGTTTTTAGAGGGACAACTGACTGCAACTCATTCAGGGCTGCACACCTTTGAAAGAAGAAACCACGCCCGTACCCTATGTTACTTTGGAATAAAAGGTGTGGAAAGGCACATATAAACACATGCGTGCTCTTAGAAGTCACATCACGCAGGAAAAGGGCAAAGGCATTAGCCATAAGATAAATAACAGTTATACTTGTTTGTAATAGTACACTTTATTTTGGTCACACTGAGCAGTTAAGGTCTGGGTCCCATCATGTGGCATGTACAATGCAGAATGGTCTGTGAAATTTAAAGAACATTTCACATTTATAGAACATGATTCCAGTAATGGAAGGATGCATTAACTAGTGTTAGGATATTTAAAAGGCCAGAGAATGTCTGAGTCAGTTGTAAGTCCTCCAGGTCTCAATCTGGCAGCAGTACCGGGAAAAAAATAAAAACTAGTTGTGTATCCTAGCTACAGTCAGACAATGAGACCCCTACACACCAGTAACCAATTAAGACTAAAAATAGATTTTCTGTGTTCAGCGTCTTGTCTGTGGATGCAGATATGGTGCTTGTTACTGGAAACTTGATAGTTAAGAAGGACAGAATTAATAATGGCTGTAATTTAGAGAAATTCCTTCCCTGTACCATGGAGACTCAGTTTAACTCTTTATTTATAATGTCCACCTTGGTTTTTACTCAAACAGTGATTCTCATTGGTTCCAGCAACCCAAGGTTGCTTCAAGTCGATGTTACAAAAAGCTCAAAGAAAAAGTCAGAATTTAATTGTGTCTTCTCACTTACCGATGCTGCATAGGGGGTAGGTAACCTAGGCTACACTCCCTGAACTGTTAGTATGAAACTTACTATGTTTCTAAAAGAACAGCCATTGTCAACAATTGTGATAATATTTGGGTCTTTGATGGATGGTCTCTGATATAACCTTTAGGGGATCATTAGAACTTCCGCAACCTAACTTCAGGGGATCATTAGTACTATCACAAAACATGGCAAAGACATTTCTCTTCAAAACAGCCACCAGGAGCCAGCTCTGCAATTTTGCATGTCGTACTGAATGCCTGCCCTACAACCCATTTTCATACAGCCAATATGATTCCAAAATGACAGAATTTTTACGAGTACATAAAAAAATACATCTTTACCTACTTCTTAATTTAAGTGCTGCTTCCAGTAGCACTCTGGTGTTAATTGCTATAATATCTATAGCTCCATCAATATCACATTCAAAACCCGGTTACCATGAAATGCTCGTCATGAAATATTAATTCATTAGACAACAAGAGTGTCCACTTTACTAGTATTAAGCATCAAATGGACCAGTACGTTCTCACTGAAACGTGGGTGAGGACCACAGAGGAAGTCTCTATTTATTTATTTATAGAACACATGTAGGTCAAGCATAGTAAACAGTGCTGTTTCTTCTACCCTCCAGGGCTGAGTTTTAAATCCTACCCTTGGATCTTTGTATGTGGAGCTTGCATGTTCTTGCAATACTGTGTGGGTCTCTTCCAGGTATGCATGTTTAATACAGTATTTTAATTGGCTACATTGTTGCATTTAATGTGTAAAGCCCTGGGACCAATCTCCTTCTTAGCTTAATTTGGTGACTAACCCAACAGTTCACCTACACTAATTTGGAATAATGTGTGACTTTAAAGTATAGATTGACAGGGGGTGTATACACTAGGTGACATTTTTCTTATATAGAGGTTCACCCACAATTAACTGGTCTGATCCACAGAATCATAAATTAGATGGCATTAAGCATTACGTGTGTGAACTATTATCTTTACAGTAAGTTTGTCCCTTTAAAATACTCCCATCAGTCATGCCCAAAGGAAAGAAAAAACACTATGATAATATTGAATCTGAGACAGGATTGTTCAATAGTAATATTCCTTTCCCTGGTTACGCCATGAAGCTTTTTACAATGAAAATCACATTTATTCTAATTCTAATTCTAATTCTAATTCTAATTTAACCAAAACCGAAAAACTCTGAAAGGATCATACCCCTCTACAGCAGCACACTGTTTCACAAACTTCCTTTTAGCTGACTTTGAATATGAACCAAACATATAACAATAAGACGAAACCCCACAATCAAAATCCTACCCATCTTGTAGTTCTCACAGGGAAATTAACACATTCCTACCACATAGCCTTAATCTCAACTCTCTATGAGAGGCTATAGTCAGAGCTCAGCAAAAACAACGGCGAACGTAGAACCATATTTAATTAACAGCCATAGATCTCTTTCAAACGCCTCTCCTTTCAAAGTATCTTGAAGAAATAGTAGCTTCCCAGCTGTGAAAATACTTAGATATACGTGATATGCTTGAATAATTCAAGGCTGGCTTTCATTTGAGGCGATGCATATAGATTGCAAATGGAGTATTATTATTACTCAAAGCACTACCTAACAGAATAGCTATTTATCCACATGTAAGCACTGCATTTGATATTGTTGACATTCCCCTTCTATTGTGTGGCTCACTGCTCTGTCCTTAAGTGGATCCCCTCTTACTTAAGTAATTGATTTTGTTTTCAAGTGCTGCTGGTCATCAGTCCACTATTACAAAGTGAATGGTGTGCATGGAGTGGGGGGGGGGGGGGGGGGGGGAAATAACACAGAACACAGAGGAACAGGAAGTGTGCGGGGGCACAGGAGGAGGGGGAAGGGAACACACAAAAAAAAAACAAGGTTATTCTCTCAGCCGCTCAGGGACACCGTCAAAGAGCCTGTCTGACCTTTTGGCTAAGTAAAAGGTCAGGGGGAAAGGCCGGGTTTGGGTTCGGCGCCGAACTCGATTCTATGCAAGTGGGGCAGGTTGCATAGAACAGCGGGGGAGCTTCCAACAGGCAAGAAGCCCCACTGCTGAAGTGCAAAATGGCAGTCAGTGTGTCAATGCAGTTCCTATCCCCCCAGAACAATGCACGCGAGCAATCCCACGGTGCCTAGCCGCGGCTAAACAGCAAGCAAAAAAAACACAAGATGGTGAGTTGTAGTATATATATATATATATTTTAATCCCCTAGTGTTTTTTTTTTTTTTTTTTTGGTTGTTGGGGGTTTCAGTTCATGCGTGGCTTGTTTGCATTGTCCTGCACATTCTCGTTTGGAATCAGAATGCAGTAGGAATGGCAGAAAACAAAAGAGAAAGAAGCAACATTCATTCCAGTCTCGATGCTAGCAGTGCGTTAGGGTTTTAGTGGAGTTCAAACCTTGCAGGCCACCCTATGGGGGCATTTCTTGCCTAAGCCCAGTGGGGGGTCGATAACTCGTAATAAACTGTACATATCCTTATAATGAATGCGCCCGCTGAAAGAAGAATAGAGGGAGTTAGAGCAGACAACAGACAGCACAGACACTGAGACATCGGACAGAGAGAGAGAGAGAGAAAGAGAGAGAGAGGCCGGTGGGCCACCCTCGGAGTCAGGGGCTGTGACGGTAGCTGACCTAAGCCACTACTGGCTCCTTACTCTGTGACTGACAGAGCGAGGCAGCCAATCAGCCTGTAGGCCACGAGGTCACCTTTTCTACATATACATACATACATATATATATATATGAGCATAAATCTTGTTTAATTATTTATTTAAATAGTGTTTCTTAAGTACACAGGACATACTACAGGGTCCACAAGCATTTCTGTTAATCCCTCTCCATGCTTGTTTTACTCCATTTTACTCTATAACCTATATACTCTATTTACTCTATATTCATTATGTGACTTTGTGACCATACTCATTGTTATACTCTGTTACCATACTTATTGTTGTGATTCCAGTTTACTCTTCTCCTTCCCAGAACTCTTTCTTGTAGGATTGTGATCTCATAACGCTCTGCTATTTCTCACTATTGCCCCCTGCAGTGCAGACTCCACGACAGCACTAGGGTGACAGGCACTGGAATGCAGATACCAGGAAACTTATCGTGTCTGGGGTTGGTGGAGGGGGCACAGTAAGTTTTTACAGTATGCAGATTCCAGCAGGGGATGGGGGAGGGTTGGTCTTTACAACTCACAAGGAGCAGGGGAACAGACAGACTGGGGTCTGCGGGTCTCACACCCACATCCCCTTCTTCTGCACTATAAACTCTGCTCACTTCCTTAAGGACTTTATTTCACTGCTCACTGCTAATTACTCCAGGTCCACTGGAGATGTCCTTTCGACACAGATAGCCATTAAAACACATTTTTTTACAGTTCAGACACTATGTATCATGTCAGTATGTATCATGTGAGTGCTCTGTGGCCGTGTGTCTGCATGGGATAGTAGAGTGGGATTATGTGGAGATTAAGAGAAAAAGAAGATGGATGTGTGGAAGAACAGAAGGGGGAGAGGAAGGAAGGTAAGAAAGTAAGCTTTGTTGCATCTGTGTCTTTTTATCTGTGTGTGTGTGTATGCGTGTGTGTTAATGTGTTAGAGAGCAAGAGATGGATCAGTACTCACCACGCAGCCGGATCGTACTCGGCCCAAATGCGGACGTACTCATCAAGGTGGTGAGGGCCCAGGATGGACGAATCCCGGGTCAGGTACTCAAAATTGTCCATGATGACAGCCACAAAGAGGTTCAGCATCTACACACACACACACACACACACACACACACACACACAGGATCCAGGGAAAATGTCACATTCTCCCTCTCGAGCTACACTGGTCATAAAAAATGCTGAAAGTGTGACCTTCCCAAACACGACAGTTATGAACGATGGTGGGCATGGAGAAAAAGGAAAATGTCCAGCAGGAAGGACATTTCTCAGCCGCTCTCGGCGGTTCTGTGTGCTGGCTGTGTGCTGCTCTGTATGAAGGCAATTTTGTTTGTGTGAAATGACATTAAAGTGGCTGGACTTGGAGAGAAAGATGAAAAGTAAGAGGTAGGTGATACATAATAAGGTCTAGAAGAAGGCTGACAGAAGAAAATGGGAGAGAAGAAGAAGATGAAGGAGAGCCCTCACCAGGAAGGAGCAGAGGAAGATGAAGGAGACGAAGTAGAGGTAGGCGAACTCGCTGCCACACTCTGGATCCTTGTTGCCGGAGCGGGGGTCGCACATTTTCCCCCCAAGGCAGGAGAGCATGATGTCGTGCCACGCCTCCCCCGTGGCGCTCCTGCAATACAGCTGCATCTGAGCATGGGTTCCAAGTACCTTCTGCAACATGACTCAAGGAGTGGCCCCTATAGACATGAACCAAGCAGGTGTGGCCCCTACAGACATGAACCAAGCAGGTGTGGCCCCTACAGACATGAACCAAGCAGGTGTGGCCCCTATAGACATGAACCAAGCAGGTGCGGCCCCTATAGACATGAACCAAGCAGGTGTGGCCCCTACAGACATGAACTAAGCAGGTGTGGCCCCTACAGACACGAAACAAGCAGGTGTGGCCCCTACAGACATGAACCAAGCAGGTGTGGCCCCTACAGACATGAACCAAGCAGGTGTGGCCCC
>JABFEB020000035.1:22803407-22815447 GCA_019775895.2 Stomatorhinus ivindoensis | reverse complement strand
AGCACACACACACAGACACACACACAAACACACACAGAAATATATATACAAACGGCACACACACACAGACGCACAAACACACACACAGACATATATATATAGAAACGGCACACACACACAGACACACATACAAACAGCACACACACACAGACATATATACAAACAGCACACACACACACAGACATATATACAAACAGCACACACACACAGACATAGACACATATACAAACACACATACACAGACACACAAACACAGACATATATACAAACGGCACACACACACAGGCACACAAACAAGCACACACACAAACATATATACAAATTGCAAACACACATACACAGACACACAAACACACACACAGACATATATACAAACGGCACACACACACACACAGACATATATACAAACAAGCACACACACAGACATATATACAAATTGCAAACACACATACACAGACACACAAACACACACACAGACATATATACAAATGGCACACACACACAGACACACAAACACACACACACACAGACATATATACAAACGGCACACACACACAGACACACACACAGACATATATACAAACAAGCACACACACACAGACACACAAACACACACACACAGACATATATACAAACGGCACACACACACAGACACACAAACACACACAGACATATATACAAACGGCACACACACACAAACACACACACACACAGACATATATACAAACGGCACACACACACAGACACACAAAGACACTCACACATAGACACACACACACACATAGAACATGCATCTGGTTTACACTGAAATATCTCTGCCTCTGAAAAGCGGGTGTAATCCAGGTATGGCATTTGCACACATTGGGAAAACATCCAGAAGAAATGTAACCCACCCCCCACAAATCCACAAGCATATTTACAGAAACAGAAAACACACATATTCCATTAATATCCAAGTCAGTGGCGCTATGCCAATCATTTTAGACATGTGCCAACCCAGTATTTTGCTAAAATGTGAAGTATACGTTATGGTAATTATTTATTCAACAAATAACAGGCCTACATTAACTGTAAACTTGCGGTCAAGGTAATCTGGTCAATGAGTGAACTTCATTCGTCAGATTGCATCTCTCAATCCCCTCCCCCACCCCTCATCACTCCCATCTTCTGCTGATACCTCTGGACATCATCTAGGAGTCGTCCCATCGCGACTTTCTCGACTCACATCTCAGCGGCAGTATGTGTGTTGTATGTCTTGCTTACAACTTTGAAATACCCACAAATTTGGTTTGCACTGTGCCACTAGTCCAAGTTACAGGGCATTGCTCCAGTGCCATCTTTGTGCCCAGGGCATTATATGAATAAATATACATTAAAAAATGCTTTATAATACGTTGTATTATCACGCAAAGTGTCCTCCACAATGTCCCCATTGCAAATTTAAGATAAATTATGTAAAACATTAATAGAAACTACCTGTTATTTGTCAGCTGTCCTTGCTCACTAATGCTACACTTCACCATGAAATGATTAAAAATCTTTTTTTTTTGTTTTGTGTGACAGTATTTAAATACATTTTCCTTATAGTAAATCAATAATATGTTAGTCAAAATATACATTTTAGTCATATCCCAGGTTTTCACTCAGTCTTGTTACCTGAATACATTTCTACCCTAAAAAAATTTGGCACATTTCAACTGTAACTGCATCATCTCAGTCCCCTGAAGACCACAGGAAAATGAAAACTGAATTCTCTCACTTCCTTTCCTGTATTTTTGATGATATTGTCAGTATGTCTGAGGTGGCTGACCCCAACGCTCAGTTCTGTTACCCAAATGTGCTCAATGTTTATACACCTTTATTGAGGGCAGCACAAAAGAACTAGTTCATAATTATAATTTTCAAATAATATTTAAAGAGTTGCCTGATATCAGGATGGAAAAACAAATCTTCTGCTTAAAAACCATGAAGAAAATTACATAAAGCTCCATGAGACTGATCAATGCACATGCTGAATAGTTAAACACGCATGCAACTAGAATCAGTATTGAAAAAACAAATAAAGAAAAAAAATGAAATTTGGTTTTTAATTATTTATAACATGCACATGACACAGATTTTGGCTGCAGTCTTTGGGTTGTTAACCAGAATCATCTTATGGCTGATGGGGATACCAACATCTTAGATACAAGCAAGGCATATACAGAACTGTAACATATTGACGAAATATGACGTGTGTTGTTTACAATGGTTGGAATGGTGCTGGTGGGCAAAAAATGCCAATAATTTGTAGTGAAATAAATAAAAACGATGCAAAGCAAGTAACCACAAATCCCTAAAAGCCCCGTTACTTAATCTGTGGGTGATAGCACTATTTCGGAAGATAAAGTTACGTCAGACGATAAATGACAGGCCACAGAGGATCTGCAGATCGACCAGGAGGCACGGTCGAAAGCAGAAGACTGACCTAGTTTTGCTATTTTAACAGCTATTTTACTTTGTTTATTAATTTTTCTAAGCTAGAAAATACAGATGGAAAAAATTTTACACAAAAATATTTAATTAAGCTACTACAAACACACATAACGTACTGTTCCACCTCGTTTGTGCGTTTTTGAGGCATTTGCAGTTCAATATGAATATTTTCAAAACAAGTATACACACGTGGCAAATACTTAAAATTTGAACACAATCTTTCTCCCAGTGACGTCATATGGCGACGTCAGCTTCTCGTGTATTACAAGCTGCAGCGAGTCAGCAAGACGGTCCAGGTTAGCGACTCTTAAATCATCCATTGCTTTTTTGTCTCGCAGTCGCGTGCGCTTTGTTAAGTGGGATTGTCCATTAAACGCTATTCCCACCTCTCAAACTCTATTTTACAAAGATTGCAAATCGCTGTACTACTAATTTCTGTCAAAAGCGTAAAATAATCCCAGAAGGTCACATCTTATCTTACGTTGCTCATACTGCGATGGGTATGCGCATGACGTCACAGCAGGCGGAAGTCACTGTACTCACACCCACTGAGTAGCAAAAAAGACTGAGGGGCAGCGTTAGCGTCCGATTTGAATGCTGCAAAAAACACATGTAAAATGGGAAAGAGATTTCGTGCGATTGATTGTACAAATAGATTTAACAGGAAATAAGAGCTGTCTTTTTAGAAACTAAATAAGTATAGGACGTGAATTGGTCACGCATCGGCGCCGATATCGCATCGGTGCATGTCTACCAACTACAGAGCAGCAGGTTGAGGAAGAAACTGTGTAAAGTAGTATTGTTACAAGAATACTACATACTAGAAACAGAGCATCTGTCTTCCCACCTCCACCCCACAGGAAAGACACAGCTTCTGTACTAACACCGGTATATATTGCAGTTCATTGTCTACAGTTTTTGACAAATCTATAGTTAAGATGCCTGTGTGTATGGACCTGCCCTTTCTACATTTCTTTTTCCAAATAAGCAGGTAAATGGATGTTAATCTTTCATATTAAATGGAAAAAATGAAGTATTTGCCTTCTCTGGAAAATGTATTGTGTACAGTTCATTGTCTATAGTTCTCTACAAATCTGTAAAAATGCCCGTTGCTTTGGATAAAAGTGTCTGCTAAATGCATAAATGTAAATGTATGAGTGGTAACGCTACGGGGCTTATCATGGAGATTGCCAAGGTCTTTCAGTTAACATTGTTTGTATTTGCATTGTTCTGCATGTAATAGTTGTGTAATTTTTATTTCGAATGGAAAAATATCAACATGCGTATTACATTTTAAACATAAAAGTAGGCTATGTTAACAAAAACCGCTTCTCTATCATTTTATTCGCGGCTCGGTCGTAAATACATGTCTGACATTTGCAACGAACCAAGACAATAAAAATCGCTTCTCAAATATGCCGTTCTTTTATTTATGGTTCTTTAATTCTGAATACCACCTTGGCCCTGATAGATGTTCATTCATTTAAAAGGAGCTCTACCCCGTCCCAAGATGGCGGCTCTGTTAACGCATTCGCTCCCATAGACGGCTGCATTCAACGCGACATCCTGTGTTTATCTATGGGCTGCACGAACTGGAACCGCCTCCGTGACGACACAACTTTGCCCTTATTGGCTGAAGAGTTTAGTTACATGCATGACGTCTGTATCCCAAGCAGCTATTTCTTCCGAAAAGCACGTGAAGTAGTGAAACTGGTTTTCATTTAATATACCTGGTAAAATAAAGTTTAAATAAATGACAGAAATGCTCTAATATTACACGTAAGTTAGTGGTTTATTTATTGTTAGTTACTGTAATGTTGCGCTGCTTTGTTTAATCGTCTAGTCTGTGAAGAAGGCATTAAAGTAAGAATTGCATTATACTCTATATGACAATAAAAACGTTGAATCCTTGAAATAAATGTATTTGATCTATCCTTTGACACAGGGCCACTATACACAATAGTTTATTTTCCACTGCTAACAGTTTGGATCAGGTGTTTGCATGCAGGTGATATTTGTATATATTATCTACACACTTCTAGCAGTGCTGCCATTGCAGTCAGGTCTCACAGACTAGGAGGAGTAGAAGTTGTCCGACTTGGCTGCAGTCAGTTTATACTCCACCCCTGCAGCCGCTGGCGGATCTCGCTCCACGTCGCGTCAGCTACAGGCAGATCTAAGCCCAAGTCGAACGCATCCATTATCATATGAATAATTCTGTTTGTAAATGGGTGGATCATCAACGTTGCTTCAAGACTCAGATATTCGAGTTGGTCACTCCTGTACTTTTTATTCTCCTTAAAAAGGTCTGGGGGTGCTTTTTAATGTTTATATGACAAAAACTAATGGATTTTTTAAACGATAGGTTGAGATATGGTCCGGCCAAAGGCTCACCTGCACTTGGACTGTTTGCTATGGCAAGGGCGCATTTGGCGGGAAGGTAACAAAGAAAGATAGAACGGACCTGCTCGTGCACGAAGCGAAGGCACGCAAACAGACCGTCTACGGGAGCAGGTTTCCACCAGAGTAGAGGTACTGACCATCCTGAGACTGAATTTTCACTTTTAGTTCTTAAAATAAACTCACTGAACCCATTAATGACCTTTCACATTATTGTCATTTGTGTAATTTTTTTTTGCAAGTTTGTACACTGCTGCACATTTCTGTGTAACGAAGAGTGCACGCGCCTCTGTAGGCACGTGTTACTATTTAGCTGATGCGCCATTAAAATAACAGCGAAATACTGCGCCATTGACTTGTTTTTGCTGGTCAAAAGCAATTGCTTTCCACTGCCTAAAGACAGCTATGCACCTGACTCCGCCTCCGCCTTTTAAACCCGACACGCCAATGGGTGCTCAGATGGAGGTGCATTTGCTGTGTCAACAACGTGGGCGCTGGACGGGAAAATGACAGCTGCGTAGGGCTCAGGCTAGCAAACAAACATAAGTGGCACCTGGCGTCGCTTTGCGCCAGATATTAATTTAAATTGGGCCCTGAATCTCTAAAAATCAGCAAGCCTTGAACTATTGTCGCGCTGACAATGAGGACAATGCTATTGTCTAATCTGTAAATGTATTGTACGTGCTGCTGTTTTACATAATTGTTTACATCACTGTGGATATTAAATAAGCAATCCTATGCTCAATGTTTAAAACTGACATGTGCATAGACAGATTCGTTATGAAGGTTACAATATACGTATTTCACAATAATTTATGCCGATGGGAGATTGAGATTGTTGGGAATAGTGCTATTTTTGAAATCTCCGATCTTTGTTTGAATTGTGTTTAATTTTGAACAAGGATAATGTACACTAATAATACTAATACTCAGTATCTTTTTTTTACATTTGTTCTAGTACCATAAGCGAATAATTAAAAATACTGAATTCAGTTGACAGACTCAGTAGCTCTAGGTGACTAAATGACTGCAATCTTTGCAATTTCTTTTAGTGTGCTCTAGAGCACATGCTAATGTGGTACTTGACTTGTTGAAATGCAAATTGCAATATAACCTGAACAGTAGTGTTTTATTTTATGTTTTTCAATGCCAAAACTCCAAAGTCAGTTTTCAGGAAACTTGATTAGTTATTTGTTTTTAATCCTTTTATGCTTAAGTAAGCGTCCAATTTTAATTAGAATAGTTACATTATACTGAACTTTTATCTCTTATTCTCTCTCTCTCTCTCTCTCTCTCTCTCTCTTACTCTCTCTGTATTTGTGTCTGTCTATATATGAGTTGGAAGAGGCAAGAAAACTAATAGAAATAGAAATATCAAATATTACAATGATTGAGTACATCACAGATCATACCTTGTAAATGTGAAAATTAGAATCTTAAAAATATTTACATATTTTACAGCAATAATCCATCTAAGAAACATATAGGTGTTATGGAAAACTTAACTCTGGTTTGGATTGTTCTCAGCACAGCATTGGAGCTCAGTTTTGAATTGTTATTTAACTCTGTTATTAACTCTAAGTCTGTAGACAGTTCTCAGATCTCTGATGTCAGTAAGTGGTTTCCTCCTTTTTATCCCTTTTATTGCTTTTTAGCCATTTTAGCAGTTATGTATTATTATTTGCTTTCTCTTGTTTCTATTTTCTTTAGTATTCCTGAAGAATGTAATGCACATTCTGTCCATTCATCTTTAGGCAATTCTGAGACACCTCACAGCGTGTCTTTGGACTGTGGGCAAATATCAGAGCACCCAGAGGAAATCTGCTAAACACAGGCAAAGCATGCAAACTCTTGAAGAGCTCAAACTAACATTTACTGAAGAATCGAAAAGGAGGAAATGTTAAGAGGATTTATTTTTTAATTTATACTGCTACAGTACATGATTATGCCTTATTTTCAGTTGTCAATAATGGATTGCAGGAAATTAACGATAGCTTGACTACCATTGCTACCACAATGCACGGCAAATGGGTGTACTGAAAATTATGAACGAGCAGTAATTGGTTATGGGTTCAGTTGCTGTCCAGGGTCTGTGTTTGTGTGTGTGTGTGTGTGTGTGAGAGAGAGAGAGAGACAGAGAGAGACTGCGTGTGAGTAGCACACTGCTCAGAGAAAGGTAACCCAAAACACAAGTCTTATTTAAATACACCTACAATGGATTAGGAGTATAAGGTCTTAATCATATTAACACTCAATCCTTTATATTAAAGAATTAATAACCCCGATATGAGGATTATTCATTGTATTACATATAAAATATCTTTAATTCAGCTTCAGCTCTATATCATTTGATTAAAAGTTATGAATTGAAAGTTATTTGCAGACATCAATGGTATGTTTTAATATATATTATGCATACTTTTTTATGATACACCTATATTATAATAAAAACTTTACATGATAAAGTGCGGACACAATGGTCTCACACATGCAGACTTGGAGTGTTTTTTGTTTAATTTGGTTTCCTCTTCTTGTTATCTTAGGGGAACTGATGACTCTCCATTGCCTATAGTGATTGTGTGTGAATGGTGGCCCCAGCAATGGACTCTCATCCCACCCAGGGTGACTCTAGCCTTATGCCCTGGTGCCCCAGCAATGGACTCTCATCCCACCCAGGGTGACTCTTGCCTTATGCCCTGGTGCCTCAGCACTGGACTCTCATCCCACCCAGGGTGACTCTTGCCTTATGCCCTGGTGCCCCTGCAGTGGACTCTAATCCCACTCAGGGTGACTCTTACCTTATGCCCTCTGCAGAAGCAGGGGCAAGGTATTTTGCCCCCCATTAAAGCGTATCATATTAGGCCCCCAGGCCAATCCAGTTATGTTACAATATTTGTAGGGTCCCTGTTATTCCAGAACCTGTGCAGTCATGCAGTGTAAGGCAGTGTTTCCCAACCCCTTTCTACTACGCCACACCTGCAGCATTTTTCAACCAATCTTTTTTTTCTTGTTTTAGTAGGTCAGCTAAAACTCAAAACTCAACGACAATGACTTTATCTCCAATATTTCGAAACACCAGTAGCAAAAGAGAACACACAAAATGATAAATTGGCACCTTGGGTTTCATCTGATAACAGAATGTTATTAGAAGTTTGCCCTGTATTGCGCAGAACAGCCTGGGCTTCAGGCAGCTCTAAAATATCTGACTGCAAGTCCGTCTCATCAACGTCGCCTGAGCAAACTATGTATGAAGACTAGACTACCAGTGAAGCACGTCATCTAGGCAGGCTACGGAAACACATAATTGGAGCATATTCACCAGTAAGCTTTCATCTATTTGCCATTTAGACAAAGTGCACGAGAATCCTCCATAGACTTCCAGTGAAGCACTGTGTCAGTGGGCTGTGATTATTTGGTTTCAAAGGGAAAATGAATGTATGTGTTGTTGAAAGTAACTTCGGTGAATTTACATGGATACACTTGCCTTGCTTTCCATGCCACTTTAGAGCAATAAATTACTTGTGGTCCTACCCCCCGTCCCCCCAGAGTGGCCCTGCACCCCTGTGAAGAAGCTTTGGAATATGGATGGATGGATGTATGGATGGATGTAACAGCTCTAAACTCTATGGTATCCACTCAAATTAGTTACTTCCCCATTCTATTATTTTGTATTATCTTGGGTGTAGATTACTGGTAATAGTCCATGACTTATTTTGTACGTTTCCCATTGTGTGTCTATGACTGTCTAGTTTCCTAAAATTAGCAGCACTACCAAGAGAAGTTGTACTATGTGCGGAGAAAAAAAAAATTCTTTCCGAGGAGCCAACTGTGACCGAGGCAGAAGACATGCCAAAAATAATGTGAACTGTAACTTTGGATTATCCACATGTGGTTATGAGGTACAATGGGTGAAATTTTGACACAAAATGCGATGGATTTAAGTTACCAAAAGTTTATTGGATTGCTACCACAGTGACCCTCTTCTAATGTAAGGCACTCGTTCTATTTCGCATACACTGAAGTAACTCTACTTTCTAAAGTTCAGATTCTTAAGAGGAATTTTGAAAAAAAGACGAACAAAGAAAAGCTGAGTAAGGAACTCACCTATCTAACATGCAACCATTCATGCAGCATCCATTAAGTAATGCGATTTTTTGTCAAAAGACAAAATGGATTGGGAGTCTCTAAAATAGTCTGTGATTGCGAGATAATATGGCAGAAACAAAGCAGTCGGTAAACATCATCTCTGCTGGGGAAAGCACTTTGCCGGCTTTTGTGTGGGAGCGTACAATGTTCCCAAGTTAATCCTTAGGGAGATTATGCAAAACATGGCTGTGATATCACTCTGGAGGTTGTTTGGCGCAATGTGATTTCTGAAGGAGTTTTCTTAGAATCAAGGTGTCGGTTGCCATGGGGACAGTTGAAAAGTCAACTAACCTTGTGCAAAATACAAAGACAACTTTGGGTTACAGTATTTCGTTTATATAGACAGACATGTGTCCCCACTGCCACACATGAGCTAACCCACATGTGTGTTTTACATCTATTTTAGATGTTTCCACAGGTTATACTGAATCGCTTCGCCTTTGAAATCGACTGGTTCTTTTTTTTGTCATATGACGCTAAGTAAGTAATGAGGCTGACATACTACTTATAATTTTGGTCACCGAATTGTACCTCCCCTTATAATATCTGTTATTAGCTAAATCATTTTACGTTTGTCAAGATCTGGGGAGGGTGTGCATGCTAACTGGGTCACGTTATGTTATCACACCTCCATTGTCTTGGGATTGACTCCTGCACTCCTCCCCACCTAAGAAGAGCCAAGCTTGCATCAATTCTCCAAGTAGAAATGTCATATTTATACCACACTCTGCAGCTTCCTCGCTCACACATGCTTGTTTATGGTATCTTCCTCTGCTTTCTAACATACCACTGTAGATGAAAAGATAAAAAAAACATCAAATAAAACGAGGCAAACACATGCAAGGTGGTGGTTAAACTCCATAAGCTGTGGCACAGGGTGCAATAATCATCATCATCATCATCATCTTCTTCATTATCATCTTATCACCATTTCTCTGGGGAGGGTCATGGTGACAGCACGTCTTGAAGGTTAGGCTAGATGTCTTCTTCAATGGCCATGAAACAGAAAGGTCACATAGGGAGAAGTGAAAGTAAAGGTTAATCTGCATTTCATTTTTTTGGATTTAGATTTTTCCGAACTGAGAAAAAAAACATTTCCAGAGTATGACTGGTTGCACCCTGTATCCATTGCCTGTATCCACTTTTGTCTCCTTAACGGCTTCCTGTCTGCAAGTGTGAGTGAGTTTATTCTTCCTTCTCTCTCGTTGTTTTACTTTTCTTTTAAGGATCACGCAGTGAAAGAATCTGCTAATAGCTGAACACTGCAGTCCGTCTTATGATCTCTTCACCACTCGATCACCCCAATATTTTATTTATTCAACCTTTGACATATTTCTACTTTATTCTTAAATTTGGCCAGCAGATCAATCTTTCATTTTTCACAGAATAAAAAACACGATGTAACATTGAATCATTTACGTGAATTTGTTTTAGTGAAAGTTAATATTTTACGTAAAATATCTTATTTTCAGCAAATACAATCCATACTACTTTAAGCTATTTTACGACATTTTGTCTCCGTAAAGGCTTCCCCATCTATGTGTTATTTTATTCTTGCTTGGGTTTTACCGCTGTCCCTTTAAGGATCGTGCAGTAATGCTAAAAGCTGAACTTTGCTGTCTGCCTCATGATTTCTTTGCCACTCAAACACCATAATATTTTATTTATTAAACCTGCAAATTATTTATACTTTATTATTAAATCTTAGCCATCAGATTGATGTTCCGTTTTCTCAGAATAAAAAAATAATGTAACCATATTCCACTAATAGCCCGGCAAGTTCTTTCAGCACCAGCATTATTAGACTAAACAATATTGGTCATCGATTGAATTTTCTGGGTATGTGTTCAGTTTGGATGCGATTTCCCGTCCCATTTTCACTTGGTTTTGGTGCCACATTCTCAGCCCAGCTTTTCTGTGGTGCTGGATCCGTTTTTTTGTGGCCCAGGGCCATTTTTTTTGCGATGGAAACTTGTGGAACCAGTGCCGGATTGGGAAAAGGTCCAGTACCGCGTCAGTGGAAAGGAGGCTTGGAAGATAACATCCCTCCAGCGTATCCTGGGTCTGCCCTCAAGGTACCGGCCACTGGCTCATGCCTGCATCAGCTCCCTGTGAGGCATTCCTGTGACAATCTTAAGAGATGCCAAAACACCTCCGGCTAACTCCTGAGGAATCCATTCCTGGATATTTCTCTATATTCTCTATATTCTGTATAGTAGTCTCTACAATGTCCTGCCCAAAGTGTGATTATTTCACAACAAATATTGGTTAAATAAATAAATAAATCACTGATTGGAGCACGATAAATATGGTGAGTATATGGGTCATTCTCATGAACTCACTACTGTAACATCTGCTTGTCCTATTCAAGGTTGGGGGGGAGGGGGGGGTCTGGATCCTATGGGCACGCAAGGCAAGGAACAACAGGGAGCAGCAGCTTGGCATCTTAGAGGAGCAACTTCAATTTCAATTTGGTTTTTGGAAACAACATTCCCCTGAAATAGCTCTCATTAAAGCTTTGTGACCTATTAAAGGCGACTGATACAAGGGAGTGTTATTATTGTCAGACCTCAGTGCAGTGTTTGACACGGTGAACCATGAGATCTTAATTAATAGCTTAGGGAAGTCTGTGGTGGTCTCTGTGTCTGTTCTGGACTGGTTATCCTCCTATCTAATGAATAGGTTAGAGCAGTCTGCGGTGGTCTCTGTTCTGGACTGGTTGTCCTCCTATCTAACGAATAGGTTATAGCAGTCTGTGGTGGTCTCTGTTCTGGACTGGTTCTCCTCCTATCTAACGAATAGGTTAGAGCCGTCTGTGGTGGTCTCTGTTCTGGACTGGTTATCCTCCTATCTAATGAATAGGTTAGAGCAGTCTGTGGTGGTCTCTGTTCTGGACTGGTTATCCTCCTATCCAATGAATAGGTTAGAGCAGTCTGTGGTCGTCTCTGTTCTGGACTGGTTGTCCTCCTATCTAATTAACAGGTTAGAGCAGTCTGTGGTGGTCTCTGTCTCTGTTCTG
>JABFEB020000035.1:22792939-22803307 GCA_019775895.2 Stomatorhinus ivindoensis | reverse complement strand
GACTGGTTCTCCTCCTATCTAATTAATAGGGTTAGAGCAGTCTGTGGTGGTCTCTGTCTCTGTTCTGGACTGGTTCTCCTCCTATCTAATTAATAGGAGTTTCTCGGTTGGTGTTGCAGATTTTCCATAAGTTCCTGCTTCTCTGACTTGTGTAGTGCTACAAGACCTTGCTTCTGAGACTGGTTCTGTTTTCTTTATACATCCTTTCACTGTCTAAGATTATTAACTCTTTTAAATCTATTTCATACAACTTTGATGCAGATGATACTCAGTTTTATATTTTATTTAAACTTAATAAAATTAATTAATTATCCATTCTGGTTGACTGCTTGTCACAGATTAATAACTGGCTCTGCAATAATGACCTGCAGTTGAATTCAGGAAAAACTGAGGCTTTAATTGTTGTGGCCCCTGACCTTCACTCCGAGATTAGTCTTAAGATGGCTTCCATCTCTCTAGCTGCCAAATCGAGTTTACGTAATCTACTGGTTATCATCGATCAGTCTCTAAGCCTAGGTTCACACGTAAGGTCTGTCACCCACCCTTCTTTCTTTCCTTTTAGAAACATTTTCGAACTGAGGACTGTAGTTTCAGAATCGGAATTGGAGATGCTTCTCCATGCTTTTCTATTTTATCACGTCTTCATTACTTAAATTCTTTGTACACATATCTAATCCAATCTTCCGTTTCTCGGCTGCAGTTAGTTCAGGATGCAGCTGCCCTGCTTCTGCCCCAGTCTCGCCGGAGAGCACATAATACCCCCCATTTTGCATGCACTGCATTGGCTTCTGGTTGAGTGTAGAATCCGTTTTCTGCTGCTCACCTACAGAGCTTTGCATGGGCAAACGCCCGAATACACCACTGGCCCCTTGGGCCGCCTCACAGCCTGTCGGACACTTAGGTCTGGGAAAAAGGGCCTTTTAGTCATCCCGTGTACCCAGCTAAAGCCATGGGGATTGTGCTTCTCAGTCGGTTGCACCAAGGCTTTGGAATGGTCTCTGTCTGCCATCGCACCCAGCTCAGTCAGTTGGCTCTTCCAAAAAGCAACTGAAGACTTTCTTTTGCTTAAGCAGGTATTTGAATAGACCTGAGAAGTTTTCTGGTTTTGTTCTGTTGTTTTTATTATTACTATTACTAGTAGTGTTCCAGTTAATATATAAACAAATATAGCATCCGTGATGCCACTAGTTTTCACCCAAGGATTTCGACATGTATACTGTGTATACACACGATTCGCCGTGTTCAATACATAGCTCTCAGCCTGTGTAATAAAATGAACCCGCATGCGGGGCAATCCGTTCGCTTTCCAGCCAACCGACTCGTAAGACCGGGACTACTGAGTCTGCCTTTTTATGGGCCTCTTGACCAGCAAATAACCTGCAGCTCCTTCAAACAGGGAGAAATGAGCCCGGAAAAAGAGGAGATTGCCAACATATGACAAGCCCCGCCTTATTTTAAAGTGATGCTGCACAGTCTTATGTGCACTGCTCACTGCAGCCTCAGCTGCTGGTGGCCACTCAGGTGGTGGGGCGGGGCTCCAGGAATGACTTTTATAGCTTAGGATACAAAGCCAAGAATGGAATTCAGCCAAAAAAACAGGTAAGGTATTTTTTTATACTTCAATTTGCTCTTTTCAAGGCTGTGTAAATTGGCGATGGCGTGGGAAAAGCTGATGACATTTCACCGTCGCTGAACCGATTGAGACTTATATTGAGATTTATATTGATTTTTCTCAGCTGCGAAAATAATGTTTGACCAGCGTCATAAGTCTCCAAAATGCTTATAATGCAAATGGAAAGCCGCATTAGTATGTCTGTGAGCTAGAAGTTTGTTTACAGTTCAAGTTTACTTATCAATGTAAGTAAATCAATTTGTGTTTAGTTAGCATCTCCTGACTACCAGGTTTTGAACTGCTATATGTGCGGTCACGTTTGTGCATGTTATTTGGGTGTTTTAATCATTAGTTTTATTCTATTATATTTTATTTTTTAGGTTCAATCACTAGTGCTGTTTTCTAACAGGAGGAACAGGCTAAAGGGCTACCTTAAACTTCTGATGTACAGATTATTAATGTCCAACAAAATACTAGTAATCAAGTACAGCCTAAATTTCAACACTTTCAACAAGCCTAGATGCACAGATGGCAATAAATGAAGAGAGCATGGTATTATATATGCATGGTAATTTAATCGCACACCTTTATTATTATATTATGATTATTGGCATATACCACAGGTACATATAATTGCAGGAAATCAACAAGCAGATTGACAGTAATGTATGTGTATGGCTGATTCCCAGTAAAAAAACAAAAATCCGTGTTCCCTAAATGTTGGTGTTTTGTAGTACTTATCCTGTTGTGAAAGTGCACAAACACAACACATTATAAGTTCTTCTCACATACTACTCACATATTACTCAGAGAAAAGCGGAGTCATTATTCTGAACCTGAAAAACATTTCAAAATGACAAGTGCTTTTTGAAGTCAGTATCAAAGCCAAACATTTCGTAAGATTTGTATTTTTGGAAGTAAAAATGTTGAGCTTTAAAGTGTTCTTTTTGTTAACCGGTACTTTAAAAAAAAAAAAAAACGATATTTGTCACCTTGAAAACACTCTCATCCTTATCTTCTCCACTTGTGTTTTTTTCTACATTTATCATTCATATCCACACATCACATAAGGAGATTCCCAGACTTTTTTGCTGTCGTTGTTGTAATATAATAAAGAACTATGCTGTACCACTAGCCTTAGAGAATTTTTTACCTGCATTCAAAGCTAAGAAGTAAAAACAGTAGTAAAAGTATCGAATCATGGTACTCCATTAAAGACAGAATTGAGGTAGTTCAGTGCAAGGCTGTAGATTTGAAGTGGATGGTAGGCATGTATCTCTAGTGTTTAGGGCAGTGGGGGGGGGGGGGTCAGGATCAATCAATCAACCAATATTGAATTGAAAATGCATGCCCTTGCACGGATGGATAGAACAGCCATTTCTTTGTTATTCTTTTTTTCCATCAGGATGTTCACTACAAAGATTTTCACTAACACACTTGTATGTCTTCACATCACAGCATTAAAAATGTCTTTTGTTTGATTAAATCTTGGTGTCTGTGGTTCCCACTGACTTCTGCCCCACAGCCTGATGCATCACATTCTTTTTCATTCATTTGGTTATTGTGCTGCAGCCTTTTTGGCTGGATACTGATGCTGACTTCACAGTCATTTTCCCTTGCTGTCATTCAGCAGTGCTAGAGCTGTCACCCACTGCAATCTTGTATGTAACAAATTTTTAAAGGCTAAGACACTCAGACAAATTAACTGACACTGGTCATGTATCACTCATATCCAAATAACTTTGACGGTTACGTCACTATTAGTGATTACAGTGATTACAGACAGTTTTTGATGGAAGGGTGACTTGGCATAGACTGATACGTAACAGAAATTAGGCATGTTGTGTGCCAGAGAGTGCGTAAGAAGATCAGGGTTGCAGATAACTTTCCAATGAAGTTGATAGTGATGATGGTGAGAAAGTGACTCATTGAAACGATTAACCCTCAAGCTGTAAAGGACAGCATAGTTGGATTGAAACCATATATATTTTGGAGATTAGTCACTGAATTGTATGCAGCAAGTTCATAAGAAAATTATATACTCAGTAAAGTGAATATGGTTAAAGTTTATTGCAAAATGTGAAATAGCAGCACACTAATAATCAGATCATTACAGATTCAAACCCACTATTTAATATTTAAAGGTGTACAGATATGCATCTTAGATATTAACATATGAATTGAGCCACTTATAAAACACTTTGAATTGCACCAGTCGACACAAGGCCCTTTAGAGTATTACCATATTTTAGGGCCATTATGATCGCAATCCCTCACAGTGTTCTCACGTGATCAAAGCACAGGAGTACAAACACAATATGAGTAGCTTCTATAAGTTAAGATGAAACCTTAAATGCCAGTAGCCTTAAATAGGACCACTGTTAATCCCACATTTGTCAGTATTATACAGCTGGATACATATGGGACTGTGATAGAATAAATTGTAACAAATGATGAATTAAATATTTAACTTGGAATAATCACCAAACAACAAATGATGATGGATTACGTAATTTAATTAATTCCCTTTTTCCTTTCGGGACGTCCAGGTGTGATGAATTAATTTGACTTTGTCCTGTCCCTGATATTGTGGCACATCCATCCCTCCAAAATGAGCTTCACCTCTATCAACACCCCTGCGTCATTTTTGGCTTATGGATTTTTCTCTTGCCTCGTGTCGACTATATTTAAGGTTATACTTATACCCAGAACCACTGAATTTACTGCACCATAATTTCTACTGAACTGTTTTCAATTTCAGATTTTCTTTGTACTTTCTGACTTCATCCATGTACTATGTGGGAACAGTTCAGGTGATTCTATCGTGCGTGATGTTAAAATTGAAATGTGTCGAGAAATAATTCAGCCTGCAAAGATGTGCATTTA
Organism: Stomatorhinus ivindoensis; assembly: GCA_019775895.2. Classification (NCBI taxonomy): domain Eukaryota; kingdom Metazoa; phylum Chordata; class Actinopteri; order Osteoglossiformes; family Mormyridae; genus Stomatorhinus; species Stomatorhinus ivindoensis. The sequence continues at coordinate 22,798,809 of JABFEB020000035.1, read as the reverse complement.
AATTGCTTCCTATATTTTAAGAAAGGCAAGCTAAAATAAGAATAGCAGAAAATAATCATCATTATCATCATCATATGTTCTGGAATTTTTCTCTTAAGGGGTTTGTGTTAAGGAGCCTAAGTAATACTATAAGTAATACTATAACTAATACTATAAATAATAAGCCTAAGCGTTTAAATCATAAAACTGATAAACCAATTGTTCCTTTTCAGATTACAAACAGATTAACACACTTAACTAAAATATGAAAGGGTGAGATAACAATAGACTTTATACTTTTGTGTCAAAAACAAATTACATTTTAAGATTCTTTGTGCTACAGCACAGGGTTTCCAGGCAATAGAGATGCAAGTACTAAATCTATAAACCAAAACAAAAATCCTGCGTAAGTCAATAAGCAGAAAAAGGTCGATCAGGCTCAAAGAGGATATTGAAGGATAATCCAGAATCACAGGTAAGAGAATATGTGCAAAAGGGGACACAGACAAGTGAATGACACGATGAAAGTAATGCCAAAACTGCAACTCAGGGAAGAAACAGAAATAATACAGGTGGAAACAAGGATCAGAAAATTAAGGGATCCAATCAGTATTCTGACAAGAAGGAGTATCGGTGATTGTTTACAGGCCAGACAACTATGAGGTCAAGGTTACTACTGTACCGTACATGTATAAACACTTACAGGCCATATATCCAACGGTCAGGTAAAGTTGGATTACTACATGTACAATATAATAATCTATACCACAAGTGTGTCTGCTGGGGTGAGCATGAGTAAATGGTGTCCTGTAGTTGTGTTCTGAGCATGCAGCAACTCTGGATCTAATGGACTTTGGATGTAACAGACTGTTTTGCCAGGTCCCTTGAAGTCCATCATAACGGGATAATACTGTATAACGTATAACATATTACTGACAACTTGGGAATAGTGGATCTGTAGGTAGCAATGTTGCCTAAAGCTTTTCATGTTGGAGGTTGGAATGAAATCCTTAAATTCCAAAAGGTCTCTCAGGTCTAAGTGTCAGCTGGTCTCTCACTGGGCCAGCAAACCTCAGCATGCTGAGACACTGCCGCACACAGCAATATTATACAAGAATAAATAAAGAAATAATTGCTGGAGTGAAAGTAGAGCACAAACCATAAAAAAAGTACCAAACAAGACCTTAACTTTGGTGGAATACATGGCCGGTGATGGGTATTGTGCTCTCTAACTGGTTCAGCAGTTACACAGCACATTACTTATGTAAGGTTTAGTTCATCTCCTGTCCAGAACATGTGCTATTTATAACTGGAAGCATGTTTAGCCAGTATCTCTTTCTGTGCAGAAGGTTAAAAAAATTTCATATAGAATCCACAGCACTATATAGGAAAAACGTTGATATAGAATCCACAGCACTATATAGGAAAAACGTTGATATAGAATCCACAGCACTATATACAGTAGGAAAAACGTTGATATAGAATCCACAGCACTATATAGGAAAAACGTTGATATAGAATCCACAGCACTATATAGGAAAAACGTTGCTATAGATTCCACAGCACTATATAGAAAAAACGTTGATATAGAATCCACAGCACTAGGTAGGGTTACCTAGGAAACAATTAGAAATTTTAATCAAAACAGAAGGCTAAGCTCTCCAGAAAGTTTGTAGACTTGACATTGATCTTAATTGGCTTTGCTGCCTTGCTCTGCCTTTCACATCCCTGAGAGAACGCTGGCATTCGCCAGAGTCATAGGTGTTGGACTCTTGTCACAATCACTTAACTTTATATGTTAATTAGGTGTTATGAGACTGTCTTGCATTTTAACGAAGAGGACGCTGCAATGCTCAGTGTTCATGCACATATTGGTTTGGGTTAAAAGGAAGCACTGCTTCAATGATTATTCATTGGTAGCATCATATCACAGCAGTATTTCCATGTGACAGTACATTTCCTTTTGTGGCTGTGTCCATCCATCCATCCACCCATCCCTTTTCTCCACCTATGGACACACATATATGGACATTCTGACCAACTAGGAGGAAACTCCACACCAGCACACACTCAAACCCTGGTCTCCAGAAGTACGAGAGAAGAGTAGTACAGTGCTGAGCACCATATACCTGGGTCACCCCCGCGGATGTGGCGTATCAAATAAATCTTAATAAATCAGAAAATATAAAAAAGAAACTTCTGTTCTGGGAATATATGTACATTATGAAATGATGAATTACTTAATATATGTCACAATTGCTGATAAAGGTAAGATGCAGTGTTAAAAATTAATATCATGAGATGCGTTTGTAGCTTTCAGAAAGAATATATATATATATATATAGGCCTATATATATACACATATACACACACACACACACACACAGCCGCTCCTGGGCAGATTTGCCACTGTTCCAGGTGTTCTCCATTTCTATATGATGGCTCTCACAGTGATTCTCTGGAGCCCAAATGTTTGAGAGAGTGATTTGTGCCTCTTTCGCAACTGATATATTTCAATAACTTTTGTTCTCAGGTCCTCAGGATGTTCTTTTGATCAAGGCATGGTGCTGCTTCATGAGACCTCTTGTCCAACTGCACTTTGCTGAAATGGTTCCATTTAAGTGATGTGTAGATTCAACAGGGCTGGCAGCAATCAAGCTTGGGTACATCTAGTTTAATTTAACCCATTATCATTTACATGTGGTTCATTGGTTGATGGAGAGACAAAGGGGGCAGTTACTAATCACTTGGGTGGTATGGGTGAATCTTTTTTCCTTCAATGAAGGAAATTGGTCATTTAAAAATTGTTGTGTTTACTCAGCATGTCCTGTGTATTATCCTAAATTTGTTTGTAGATCAGAAACAATTAAGTATTATGAAAAAGCAAAGGTATAGGGCATGGGGCAAATACTTTGTCACAGCACAGTATATCAGTTGAGTAGCTTACCAAGGCTGGCACTGGAGCACTTTTTCTGTATTACCAGCTTGGAAGCCTTAGGACCTTAGAGCTTAAATATTGTATCTAGACATGGAAGGTTGGACACTGTCAGAGTTTAAAAATGCCCACATTAGAGAGGATATCCAAGGAAAAATAGAACTGTAAGTGGAAGAAGCCTCATCGGGCAGGAATAACTTTGGGATCCTTATCAGGAAAAGCAGAAATGGCAGTAAAGCAAACTTGGAAATGAGTATGAGACATCAATGGATATACAGTATGATAGGTTAACAATGAGGCGCGGGTAGAGAATGCAGCGAATTTTATGTGAGGTTATAGCTTTGGGTGAAAGTGTAAGACGAATCTAAAGGGTGACTCACTGGTCTGTGCAACATTTCAGCTGCCAGGTAGACCTGAGTCTTACACAAGTGTTTCTGAAATAATATAAATATCAACTCGGGAGAATTAGTAGGACTCCAGCTAAAATAAACTGACATAGTATAACAAGGAGTTTGTTATATTAAATAAAAATAACTGACAGTTCATTGCTTCCGATCGCCTCATGTCTTGACAGACGACATGCACTGTTTGGCCAGTGGGATAGAGAAGGAAAGTCAAAGGACACTGTGACCACGGTCTTGTTTTGTTCATTCAGTGATAACCCTAAATTGAAAATGTACATTTTCATAAAACCAAACTACATAAATGGAAAGCGAGGAGTAGATGAGGACTAGATACATGCATAAGAAGAAATACCTGTCAGAGTGCAAAGTCAGAGCCAACCATCCTTATCTCTGACACATAAACGAAACCCACATATGTGAAGGAGCAGAAAAACATCACACATTAATATTTTTCCGCCAATAGCTTGATATCCATTGGGCAAAAGTGGTTTCAAGGCACTGTACCTGTCACAACTTGTCCGGTCCATCCCCCAGTATGACCAGTAGGGATCGCTACTGGTCCTCCGGAACCCAGATTATTATGTCTAATTGTGTTTTGCTCGTCATCCCCAATCCTACTGCGCTAATTTCCCACACCTGCATCTTGTCAGCCTTTATTAGTCCCATGTATAAGTGTTTCCCAGGGCCGCGTTCCGCAGTCTGCTCATTGGCAGCTACCTTCCTGTTACCTGTACCCTTCCTCTACCGGTGTTCCCATTTTGATCCCTCATGATCCTGTTTGCTTTCCAGCCTCAGTTTAGTTTTAGTTTAATGAAGTCCCTTTAGTTCTTCTCACGCCTGCCTTCAAGTCCTTTGTGACGCAAAGCACAACAATTCAAATATATGTTTTCAAATTACGATAGCATTAAAATGATTTCTGTCTGACTCTGCAGTTACAAAAATCATTCAAGCTGTTTTATTGTTCGCTGTTTTCCCTGTGCAAGGCTGCACCTGTTTCACTTTTTTTTTTAATTCTCCCTTTATATTTGAGTACATAAATAAACAAAATCTCAATCTTAGATTGCATTTATTTTTCAGATCCATGAAAAGTTCTCTGAAATCATTAAAACAGAGCACCATTTGAGAGCAGTGTGTGTACAATCAATATGATGAAAACATAGTTGGATGAAAGGTGATACAGAAAATTAAATTGCAAATGTGATAAAGATCCTTTGAAACATTTTTTTATTATTATTTATTCTCTGGTTCTTCTTAAAAAAAATATAACTTAGTCATTAGTCATCACTCCATAAATAATGCATCCATAAAGACAGCCAGAAGAGGTTCCAACATGGAAATACTAAACAAGTACTTCAGCCAATTTTAAAATATCTGAAATCAGTAGCGGCAGTATGCTTGTGCAGTGACTGGCACTGTTGCCTCACACCTCTGGGACCAGGGTTTGAGTTTCTTCCCTGGCTCCATGTGTGTGCAGTTTGCATGTTCTCCCTGTGTCGTTGTGGGGTTACCTCCAGGCACTCTGATTTCCTTCCCACTGTCCAAAAACATGCGAAGGTGAACTGGAGTTACCAAATTGTCCATGTGTGGGTAAATAGTGTGTCACTGTGCCCTGTGATGGGTTGGTGCCCCATCGTGGGTCGTTCCCTGCCTTGTGCCCTGTGATGGGTTGCTGCCCCATCGTGTGTCGTTCCCTGCCTTGTGCCCTGTGATGGGTTGGTGCCCCATCGTGGCTTGTCCCCTGCCTTGTGCCCTGTGATGGGTTGGTGCCCCATCGTGGCTTGTCCCCTGCCTTGTGCCCTGTGATGGGTTGGTGCCCCATCGTGGGTTGTCCCCTGCCTTGTGCCCTGTGATGGGTTGGTGCCCCATCGTGGGTTGTCCTCTGCCTTGTGCCCATTGGCTCTGGATCCCTTGTGATCCTGAGTAGGACAAGGGGTTTCAGAAAATGGATGGATGAAAACAGTATATAAAAGGTATATGATAGGGGCATTTTAAAACAAAGAATTTATGACATATCCATCCTCAAACAGCTTATTGTGGTGGTCCGAGTCACAGGCGGCTTGGAGCCTATCCCAGTTAGCACAGGGCACAAGACAGGCATATACTCTGGATAGCATGTATTTGTGACATAGTATTTATATAATTATAATTATATAAATAATAAAATTATGTCATTTTGCATAAAGATAAAAGAGGACACAATGATTGAGATGATTGAACTAATTCATGACTAATGTTCCATTTCTACGTAGGACATAGAATATTCTCTGTGGATAGAAAATAGCCAAAACCAAACGCTCTGTAAACCAAGTTCACACTTGTATCTAAGTCAGTGTCTGTCTTTTCTGTGACTGTGTATACACACTGGAGGAACATGCCTGTGTATACGCATTGGAGGAACATGCAAACAAACTTGACTGTGTATACGCATTGGAGGAACATGCAAACAAAATTGACTGTGTATACGCACTGGAGGAACATGCAAACAAACTTGACTGTGTATACGCACTGGAGGAGCATGCAAACAAACTTGACTGTGTATACGCACTGGAGGA
>JABFEB020000035.1:22758406-22776661 GCA_019775895.2 Stomatorhinus ivindoensis | reverse complement strand
GTAACAAACTCAAAAAACATCCCTGTTATAACTGTATATAAATATTATATTATTACAAAATTATTTTTATTTATTAAAATACTTTGATGCCAATCATGCCCAAAGTGGTATGTCTTCAAGGCTGCCGGGCACACAACACAACCCGGATGCTGAGACTCGATATAATTCACTCTGGTAAGGAAGAGGCTGCAGATGCCTTTATAAATGACCTGTATGACCAAAGCAAAGAAAGATGAATTCATGAGGTTTGTGAGATGTAAAGCAATTAATATTTCAGTAATATCTACAAACTACATGTTCATTCATTTTAATTATTGTTTCATTTATTAAACATGCACATTGATTGATATAGTTTTTATATCCACCCTGGTTGACTGATAGTGAAGTTTCAGGCCACATATACTCACAGAAAGGGGCTAGATCATCTGGCGTCAATTCCCAACCAGAATGGCATCAAATCCGACCAGCAATGTTCTAACATCCAAACCAAAGCTTTCTCAGAAGATAATATGCTAACTTTATATTAATATCCTTAGTTTCAAAATGAGATCTCGGGCAAGTTGGTGTTTACATGCTATATAAATGGCTATATAAATTAATTCTCCATTTCTTTTTTCTTTTTAAGTGAAAATGTTCTTTCTCCAGCCATAGGGGTTATACATACTGCAACCTGAGAATGTTATGACATTAATTGTGTTCCATTAAGAAGCAGTTGTATTTTCTGACATAAAAAGTTTTGATAATTATACTTTCAAAAAGAGGGTTTCAATGAACCACACATTAACATGAACTTCATTTTATCCCGCACTTATTCTGGTCTCACTGCACGTACTGAAATCTGAAAGGTTAAATAGCAATGAAAATCTTGCTCTTCTTGAGGAATGTGCAGGCACACACCATGGAAAGCATAGTCCGCTCAGTACAGTGCTGTCAGTGGTCAGAGTTTGGTGTCTCTGAAGCACTTTAACATTATGTATGCTTTTATGTATGTTGTATTTGTTAAAATTTATTATACTGTACATCTGTTATACGTCTTTGTTGTAAATTTTTACCTCAGATCCAAACCTCCGCCTCAAATTTTTGTATATTGGCTGAGTGAGCAGTATGATGCCTGTGGGACGATGGGACTGATGTTGCCTGACGTCAGCTGCAGAGCAAAGTTGCTCAGTGTTTTTACAGCACTTTGAATTTTCTTGGCCTGTTAATCAAACTTCCTCATTCTGTTACACAAAAGGTGCCTTCTGCCTCTCAGTGCCGGTGTACGTTGGAACGTTCTGCTGAACAGCTATCCCTCAAAACGAACACAGGCGTCTCTCTCTGGAGGCAACCTGCCTCCGTGGTTGCTGCACTGCCAATCAAAGAGTAGATTTCCTCTGACAGTAGGAGGCAAATTTAGCATTGAGATGGCAGCAGGGGGGCACTTAGCTGCGTCCCCCCACTTATCCGTAATGATTGTGTCAGAATCGCATTAATGTTTACATCCAGTAGCATTCATCACATGCTATAAATCTGTGCCAAACACAGCAATGCATACAGCTACCACTCTGGGTGAATAGATTGTTTTCATCAAAGCTGTACGCACAAATAATTGTGGCAGCTTGTCCTTCTCGTCTCCTGACAGCACAATATCAGCCTGAGACTGTGACAATGGTATTCAGTGTCTTCCCATTGTTAAACATGTCTTTGAGACCCTCTGTGGTGGAAATATACACAAATCTACAAAAGATCAGGAAAACACGGCACATCACATGTACTCAGTGGCCACTTTATTAGATCTGCATGCCTCTTATTGAGTTGAAACCCCCTTTTTTCCTACAGAGCAACCTGAAGTCTTTGACACGTGGAATCAGCAAGATGCTGGGCATTTTCCTTATGGACTTTACGCCATGACATTCTTGCACTTGTTGGGTTTAACAAGTCTGCGCGTTACTGCTCTCATAAACATCTGACAGCCCTTAGAACTGCCACTGATTATATCTTCTTTGTTTATCTCTGGGGTTTTTACAAAGAGCCTGAAATGGAAGATTTAAAAAGTTTCAGATTCTGACATTTAAAATAAAAGCCACCACAGAGTTGATATAAGGACAGTTTGAAAAAGGACCCAGCAAGCCTTGTCAAGCCAGAAAAATAACACTGTTTCACATTTTAATCAGTCCAATCATTGCGCATTCTTCATTTTTGTCTGTCATAAACACAGTAAATGAATGTAATTTGCTAAAACTGCATTATATGTCAAGACAGTTACTCTCAACAGCAATTGAGAAGCTATTGAGCATCTGAAGACACAAACATTGATGCTGAAATACACAAGCTAGACACAGTTTGCATATGAATGAACCAAGTACCCTCACTGAAGATCTTAGAAGGCATCCAGTAGCAGAGAAATATCAAGAATGAGTGAATTTTTAAAATATTCACATATTTTTGTGCTACTAATGTAGTATATTTTCCATCCATCCATCCCTCCATCCCGAACAGCTTAATAGTTCCAGTACTGGGATGAGCCTGGAGTCTATTCCAGAGAGCATGTGGTATCCTGTACTGGGTTCCACATCATCACAGTGTACATGTTCAGACGCCCAAACTCTGAGCAGCTTAGGGACGCTCGTTAACCTAATTGAGTGTTATAGGAGTGTGGGAGGAAACTGGAATACCTGGAGGAAAGCCGTTTGAACACTGGGAGAATGTGCAGACATAGGAAGTGTGAGGGAACCCGGGGTCTGAGAGGGATCACATGGAGCTGAGTTGCACATGGCTAGGGTTCGCGTCCCCCGCGGGGGAACTCATGCACAGACGCGTCACCACACACTGCAGCCAATTCGGTGTGTTTGTATTACAGTGGGGATCCAGAAAAGCAGAGAAACATGGAGAGGAAACGCAAACCACAAGCAGAATGCTAACTGCTGTGTAACTGAGCCGTTCCGTCGGACTTTGCTGTTATTTAATTAGCATGTATCAGTCCGCGCTTTACTGAATTTTATATTTTCAAGATAGAAATGCACTGAAATGAAGAATTATAAAAGAAAAATTAAGTCCCTTAAGATTTACTATTTCTCATTTGTCACCAGAAAATGTGTGAAAGACATCACTGAATGTGTACTTTTGACATGCACATCAATTTCCTACATCTCCAGGGTACCTTCCCCTAACAAGTCCACTGTCACTTCTGCTCTCCTGTCAAGTCAGCTGGGGCCCCACTTGGTGTAATTTAAAGGCTCTGAAGGCTTGTTAAATTTAGCACGCAAAAATGGCTGGCTTCCGTTTGGTCACACCCACTTTGGGCTCTCGCTGCACCCGTGACTCGTGGAATCATTTCACTGGTTGTATACATTAGGACGTTGTTTTCAGGCACCTCTTCATGTGTTGCATCATACTGGGCATATTTTTTTGAGGTTGTCCTTTTCCTCTCCACGATGTCTGCTTGATCTATTGGTTTCATTGACCTTTCTATTATGTTTTGGATTTGGTGATTTTCTACCACTTACCATCTTGGTGACATTCTGTGTTTTGTCTGTGATCTAGTGCCTCTTTTGGACCATGGTTTTTGTTCAGAGTCCCATTTGGAAAACTTCACATCTGCAGATGGATCTTCTATCATTAGAATGTTTCGAGCGTTACAGTGATGCCTGTGCCTACACAATTAGACATTTCAAGACCTCTCTGGGTCATGTAACATACTTTTAGTCCAGTTAAATGCTGAAGACCAAACATCTTAATCTCCAAATCTTGGTAATGAAGGATAAAACCATCCTGCTTTTTAATTTTGTTTCATGATTATAATCTAAAGTACAATAACAAAGCAAACTGCAAATTGGGCAGTTTTGAGCATTTTCTGTTTCCCTGTTTGGACTGATAATTTCCTAGCACAATAGACCCTTACCAAATAAATAAACGAATAGGCAAACAACAAAATTGATCTTTAAATAAATAAGTAAGATATTTACAGTACTGTAGGGACATTTTACCAGCTGCAACTTATGGCATGGGGGAAGAGTTGTGAATGTCTCTTTGGTGTAATCAGTTGTGATATACAGTAGTTTTCTTGTTCTGTTTTATTTCTGTAGTCAGCTACACTGGTGCAGAGTAATCACTGGTGGTAGATGTAATTACTTATTTGTTGGAGGAGAGTTTTCAGTGCACTTGGTGAGTGAGCTAGCCAGAGCTATAAAGCCTAATGGGTTTCCACTGTGTTTTTCTTGTTCAGTTAAATCTTGGAAATCTCATCTGAAAATAAGAGTTCTCCTTAATAATGAACATCTACGCTATGCTCTCAGTGTCATTGAACGTTACTGTACAATGCCGGTGTTTGCGACTGAGATAGTGAGCATGTACGGTAATGGAAGGTGTGTAATTTAACGCAGGTAGCAAAGTCTAGTAATGGCTGAAGGAGAGATCGGTTGCTGTCTGTCGGGCTAGATAGGGTTAGGGGCATGGAAACCAGAAGCACTGAGCAGACTAACGGCAGCCGGCATAATGAAACTCCTGAAGAAAGCGGCCATGCATTTCAGGGAGACAGGCTGCGGCTGAAAGTGCTCACCAGACCTGCCAGCTCTCTGCTGAGAGGTTGGACCTTATTATTTGGAATCGAGTACAGTTTGGACTTTCCTTAAAAGTTTATTCAGCTTGCCAGCCTCATTCACCTTTATACCCTTCCACCCCCAAGCAAATAAGCAAAGAATGTTACTTTGGCTGCTCATAAATCGTACACCAGGTTGCAACGCATACCAAAGGACTTTAGTCGCTCCAAAGAGCATACGCTGCAGTTTCCTGTAGGCTCCCATTAAAATGTAATGCCCCTACAGTATGGTGACCAGATAATCCATGTCAGGGAGGACACTCTGAGCTGGGACAGGATTTGTAAACTGCCATTTCAATTAAAAGGATCAGGATTTCACTTGTATTCCGTTGTATGAACGGAGCAGAAGCTTGGTCCGCAATGAAAGAATGAGATCGTGAATACTGGTGGCTGAAATGAGGTCTCTCGCAGCATGTCTGGGCTCTCCCTTAGAGAGAGGGTGAGAAGTTCGGATATCTGGGAAGGTCTCAGAGTAGGACCACTGCTTCTCAACGTCGAAAGGAGCCAGTTGAGGTGGTTTGGACACCTGGTGCAGATGCCTCCTGGGCGGCTATTCGGAGAGGTTTTCCGTGCATGTCCTACTGGGAGGAGGCCCCGGGGCAGACTCAGGACACGCCAGAGGGATTATATCTCTCGGCTGGCCTGGGAACGCCTCTCGGTCCCCCCCAAAGAGCTGGTAGAGGTAGCTGGGGAGAGCGAGGTCTGGGTATCTTTCCGGAAGCTGCTACCCCCATGAACCGACCCCCGGACAAGAGAAAGCTAATGGATGGATGGATGGATTTTACTTAAGCACCACATTCTTGTTGTGTGATGATTGGTCAGTCTCTTATAATTATGTCATTATTGTTAATGTGAAACTGCTGGATGAGTCTTTCAATCAAGGAAACAGACCAGTCAAAGCACAAGAAAGACTGAACTATTTAACAGAGCTCAAGAGCCATTCAGTTTTAAAGTACTTTGTAAAACCTGAAATAGCTCAATGTGTCCCCTGACATGGATTATCTGTTCACACTACAGGATGTTATTAGTGTAGATCCCAAGGCGTAGCGATACTGCACTCTCTGGTCGCATGCACAATGCGGCGAGTGACTCCCTGCTGCAGCATGAACAGCCAGCAGCTACAGTAACAAAGCCCCGCCTTCCCTCACACCCCAGTGCACCTCTTCTTTTCCTTCATGGTTACATTCACAATCGCAGAAACAATAAATCAATGTCAATAAATTTAAACATATATGCTTCTCAGTGTGTTTTTCAAAGAAGGTAAATAGGAGCGCAGAGTTAAATATACTTTTGCATATGGAAATGCAATTCATTGCCTGTCAAGATTCATTTGTGTCATTGTGAATTCAAAGACTTGACTTTTTCATATCTGAGTCACTATCTACTAGCATAGTTTGCATAGTTTGAAATGGGAAACATTACACAAAAAATGTAATGCGTTCTGAAAGGTGGAACTAGTGGCCTGAGCGGTTGGTGGTCGTCCCCGCGTCTGCTGTTCCGTGGCACGGGGACACATGGGCACCATCGACGTTCTAACCTCACGTTCTCCTAGAGATTCACGAGCATCTTCAGAGGCCTCTCTGTGTGCACCAGTGTCTCACAAGGACACGCAGATCAAAAGAATGAATGATTATACCTTTTATAAAGTTTATATAAACAAATGAGAACTAAGAGGTAATTATCTGCATGTTAATGTTACAAGTAATTAATTTTTTGAACTTGGTAATAAATTAGCCCCTTGCTGGCTGCTCGATGTTTGCGGCTTCCATTTCTGCATTATCTTTCTTCATTATTACATTCTTTGTGGATTTTGTGGGTCAGCGTTGCCATTTTCAGTAGTGCCATGTCATTCATTACATTTACACTCTCGGCAAATCATCACATGACTCTCTGAGAGTATAAATCTAGTCTACAATCTTTATACGTATGCAGTGTTTCAATGTGCTTTACTTTGTCTTATTTGTGTAATTTAATTAGCATTTTTGCATAATGAAATAGTAAAAAACTCTACAAAACATGATAAATGCTAATATCGGAACAAAGCTATTCTAAAAGTATTTTTATAGTTACTGTTTAAATTAACACAGTTATCTAAATGCAAATATTTTGTTTATTTAAACACCCTTATTATTCACTGATGTACTGTAATAAACATAATTTTGCATTGATTTTAAGAATTATCTAAACAAAGATCTGACAAATAGCATAACATCAATGTCGTGCATATCTGGATACCTTTTAAGTTTCAAGCAAACTACTGTATTTATGCACTATATGAATTCTGCATCATATGAGACAGGAATATTGTCCATATACCTGAAGGTCAATCTGTTTCATTCAAATGTTTTTACAACTGGGTCATGTACACTCTGGTGCTTAAGCTCTTCTCCACTATAACCGAAAGACAGATCTGCTCATGTTGACTAGCAGACGAGGTTCATGCTTTAAGAGGATGCTTGGCAACTTTGATGCTTTGATTGGACAGCATCAGCAATTTAACTGAAAATGATCAATATTTGTAAAAGTATTGTTTTTCCTCTTCATTCTCACCTATTTCACAAATTTTTTTGTATTCTGTCATTATCGTGATAATTTCCATTTATATTCCAAGAAACTGAATTAATTTGCTTCTGCATTAATAAATTGTTTGTAATTTGGGTAAATTATATTTTTCTGTGGTTTTGCTTTCTGTACTTCTTCCATTAACTGAAGTATTGCATGTGTCCTTCTTATTAACCAAATGGAGTCCGATTAAATAGTGTTAACCTTATCTCTTCCCAAGGCTATTTTCTCATGGAGAATTTTATTGTACTCTGTGGAAAAATCAACTGCCTTGGAAGAACAGTTGACCTTATCTCCTAGCAACTGACAAAATTAAAAACCAGGTCTCTTCAGACATGAAATTATATCTGTTTAAGCAGAAAGAAAATCACAATAGAGTTTTTTATTATTTTTTTTTTATTAATAGTGCAGAGTGACAAAGCGCATGTAAAGGTGACACATTCCATGCACTTTCCATCCAATAGTAAGGGAGGATTGTATGATAATTCTAACATGAGAAAGAGGCACCTCTCTGTATGCTCCATTATGCATGATATGTAATGTTATTGGGTAGTTTGCAAGGGGCCACGTTAATAACAGAATCTATCAGCGCATATTCCCAGGAGACCTAGAGCACAAATCAGAAGAGAGTCACACGAAAAATCTCCCTTATTAACATAGCCACATGTTTTTGGACTGTGAGAGGCAATCGGGGCCAGAAGGAAGCTGCAGCGAAACTCCTAGGCCGGATTTCAGACTCCCAGTCGTGGACGTGTAAGCCTGCTCTGCTAGCACCACCCCAACAACAGAGTCATGGCTCTTTTAAATGTCGATTTCTTTGGTTCCTCCACATCTTGATTTATATAGACCATTAAAAATGACCAAAGACGATAAAACCAACTAATATGGATCACAATAAAATAATATGCTTAAAAATGCTTAAAATTTCAATTAAAAGGGGATTTACCCCATTCCATTAAGGCTTTGCAGCTAAAATTGAAGCACTTAGTTAATGTTTTAATGGGTTGTAGTTTTACACATTCTAGTCATTTTAATGTTAATTAATTTGATTTAAATTCATTTTTTATTTTGATTAAATAAATTGCATTATCAGGATGATGGGTGGAGGGGACCACTTTTGATGAATTATGATATGTGCAGGAAATGTTTGTGTATGATTTGTGTTTGAGTCTTGAACATTTCCCCTGTCAGTAACAAAGTGACCCAGTCTAAGGAGAAGACGATTGTGCGGTACAAGGCTGAACAACCATATCAAAACAAAATTCAAGGGATGGGAATAATGAAAGAAAAAATAAGCTAATTACCCTGAAGTTCATGTCTTCACGGATATAAGCGGTGAGCAGCTATGAAGTCCACTGCACTTCATCTCACATAGACACTTTCAGTGGGGCGTCAATGGAGCATGGATACCCTGGCAGATATGGGGGGCCTAGAACATATAGGGCCCCCAAAATATACCCTAGGGCCGCTGCAAAATAAACCTCAAGACCGGACTCACCTACTCGGCAAATTGCCTACACATGGGATACATATTTCTAGAGATTCAGATTCTTTAGTGCCAACGCAAGCCGGGCCCATGGTGACATTCTGTTAGCTACGCCCCTGATGTTCAGAAGGTCGTGGGATCAAATCCTGTGGTTGGTAATCGTGTCACCTTAGGAGCCTTGAGCAGGACCCTTAATCCCACCCCCCCCCAGGGATGCTGGCGACCTGACACCAGGCTTATCTCCCATTTTCCAGTCGCTTAGCTTGAGCGGGGTCACAGGTTTATACAACATGTATAATCAATAAGCAGCTTTATTTAATATCATGTATGTGTCAATTTATATACACACATATTTCATGTAACGTGTGGCTAACTTCTGAGATGTTAAGCCTCTTTAGTCTGCAGAGTGTTAAGTGTAGAACTCATGGTCAGTCAACAGAAACATCACTTCATCCATCTTGCTTTATCACTCATCCTGTACACTCTTGTGGTGAACTTGGAGCGTATCCCAGGAGGCTTAGGGTATGAAGCAGGGGACACCGTGACAAGCAAAAAATTTCACATGTACTTCCTTTTGCTTCACTTTTAAATGACTTTTATACCACTACAATTTTCCTGACTATATTGGAGTCTATAGAATTGTTTTTGACATTAGATTTAACACTATTCTTTATCCACCTTATTCCTGAGCAGTGGCACACAGTGCATCCAGCAGCCTAAATGTAAATAGTAATTTAAGCTCTTTTCAATACAACAGCTGCAGCTATACATGTAATCTTATAAGGGAATGGGCTCCCATTTTTGTGTAATCAAATGTGGCACTGTCCTTCCGTTAAACAAATAAAATCTCACGAGAGCAAGGCCAGTATTACAGCTTTGTCTTAAGTGGTGATAATACTTAAATAAACCTGACACAGCAATTTGCATTGCCAACATTTATACAAATCTATTTGTGTTACAGATGTTAAACCTAGGACTTAAATTGAGCACTTAGTGAATTGGAAAATGAAATTATCGCTTGATGTTACTATCACAATTATGCAGTAACAGAACAAACAGAAAGAACTCCACTTTTATCATAAGGTGCAAAAGTGGTCGGTAACTTCTGATGCATGTGAATCTTTGACTTATCAGAAGTCTTTCTGACTGGGTTGAATCAATTGTAAATCTGCCTACAAATGAAATTTCCCTTGACATTATTGCCTAGTTAACCCTGTCGGCATTCACATTAACTTGCCATTACCTTATTACCATATTAATCAGTATGGCCTGCACCAATATTTACAACTGCCTAGGATCATGACATCAAAAATATATATATTGAAAGAGACATTCACTTGTCTTATTTCTCAGTTCTCTGCATTCTGAAACCACCAGCAGTTCCCATGTATTCATCTTTATTTTTAATAAACATCAGTTAATATCAGCCCTTTTTGAACAAAACTGTTATTCTTCATTAATAGCTAGAGTCTTTCTAGAGATTTTGGCCCCCATGAAAACACATTCCAAAAGGAAAAATACAGACAGATAGTTACATCTACATTTAGGGTTAGGGCTGGGGTAAGTGTGTGTGTGGGTGGGTGTGTGTGTGCTTTTTTCAAACTTGAATTGAAGATATTGGCTTCCACATAGTGTTTAATCTGAATTTTAAAAGATGTGACAAATTTGCCAACACATCATAATTGGCTGAAACTGGCAGGCTAAACACTTTTTTGTGCCTGTCAAAAAAAATAAATGGAGAGATTTTCCCTGCAATCATGCACAATCTCTAATGGAAGCAGTATATGTAAGAAAAATGCATGGCTATTGATTTTCACGATGTTATATTCCATCTGAGAGACCACTGGGCTGGTACTGCTGTGGATAAACAGCTAGTTAGAAATAATTCAAATACATTCTCTACTGGCATCTGCTTTATTCGCCATAAAAACGTGGTTTGCCTGGTTATGTATGTTTCTAATGCACAACCTCATCTAGTCATTAAATATTTCTTACATGTATGAATAATGATACAAAGGATGACTTGATATTTTGCATCGATGTGTAAGAAATGGGTAGTAATAGTCAGTGTCACATACAACTGGCCATATGTGCTCAAGGTGTGTGAGCTTAATCTGAGGGGTAAAGTTGGAGGTGGGTAATTCCTTATCTCCCCCTTTCTGGAAGCACAGGCCCAGTCAAACCTTTATTAATGTCATACTGCTGCATGCCAGCCAGTCTTCAGCTGTGCCAAAGTACTATCTAGGTGTGTAAGGGGCATACTGTTAAATTCCAGAAACATTAGCTCCAAGTCATTAACAATATGTTCCTAGAGTCAATGCACATTTGCTGCTGTTAGAGGAGGGAACGTTACATAGCAGAGCACAGGACGGTTTTCTGTGTGTGCTTTATGCACATATTCCCTGTCTATCATTCTATCTCTCATTCTGTCTCTCATTATCTCTCTAATTCTCTCTCTCATTATCTCGTATACACACACACACACACATACAAACATGCTCTCAGCATTGCATTTGCATCATGAAGGAAGATCTATTTTTCCCTCATTATTAGTACTTATAGCTATAATTTAAAAGTAGATCTGAAGATAATGATAGCTGGTAGCACAGTAGTGATCCTTCCTTGTGTCCTTTTGCTCCATCCTAGCAATATTAAAATTTGTTTTTATCTGTTGTGTAAGGATCATTCTGGGATAGTCTTTGATGTGTAACTGCAATCAAATGCTTAATATCGATAATACTAATTGCATCTCGTATGTCAAAAATCATGCACTGATCACATTTCTGTTAGCGCTTTTGTTTTCTGTAATGAATCCCTAAGCCTGAAGTGTTTCATGATATTGTGTTGAGAACTTATTGTGCGTAGCTTATTCACCGGCATGTTTTGCGTCAGCTTGGCGGTCGAAGATGTGTAATGTCTCCAATCCCCTTTTCTTCACACCTGTCAAGTTGTTGCATGAAGCCGTCTTCATTAACAAACTCATGTATTTCAAATGTTATGGCCAGAGAACACAAAAGTATAAATAACAGAACCATGCATTTTAATATAACTTATAACTTAAAAAAGGGGACATCACACCATTAAGCACAGGTATTTTCTCAGCAATGACATATTAATGCATATTTCATTCCTTTGGTAATTATTTTTTAGGCCGATGATAAACGACTGCATAAGCTTATCCAGGAAATGAATTGAATAGGCATTACCCAAATATCCTATTAAAGCAACATAAAAGTACTATCTCAAACCTTCAGCCAGGACATTCATGCATAACAAAAAGATAAAAGAAAAAATACAGCTAAAAGTTTTCTCTGATTCTTTTATATAGCACATAGAATTTCCCAGAGGCAGAACATTACCTAACATACATTACCTAGGGCAGCCATTGAGCAGATAATTCTGCCATATACAGTAGTCCAGACTGCTTTTGCTAAACTGCCCATATTGTGTGATTGCATAAATTTAGGCCCAATAATAGAGTACCATTCTGCCAGGGAGTTCCCTGCCCTGGACAGATGGATGGATGGATGGATGGACCTGTATTGTCCCAGATGGAATCATACCATCAGTAAAAAGTGTCATATAATTCAAAGTACAATCTACACAGGCAAAATATTTAAAGATCTAACACTACTATATGTTTCTTAATTATCTCTCTGGGTGTCTTTCCAAGGTTTCAAATCCTTAGAAGAAATGATCTATACAAGATCTTGAGATGTATAGCCTGTATAGAATTATCTAATCTCTTTCCATCTCCTAATTTTCCAGATGCAATTATTAAGAAAGTCAGCCCCTAAACTACGTTGAATTCAATTATATCTTCCAAGAGATATCAATACTTTCTCCATCTGTTATCTTTTTTTAAAACTAATTATTAAATCTGCCCTCGCCTTAACAAGAGAAAATCCAATTACACCTTCCAACACACCCTGATACATTCATTGCAGAGACCAGTTTGGCTGATGGTAATTCCTCCCACATCAGATGACAAATAACATTGTCTGTGCTACTGAATCACCTCAAACCTCCAGATAATAGTTCAAATTGTGTGAATCATACAGAAATGAAGATTCAGAAAACAGAGCAGGAAATAATATATTATAAGCGCATTCCAGTTTCATCATTTCCCAGGCTGCTCCCAGTTCTGAACTGCTGATGTGTCATTGAGTGGGTTAATGCTTATAGTATGATTTTAAATTTTTATAGCTGACTCTAGATTTTACTGCTGGTGTCTAGAGCGGCTAGTTCCCTTGGGATTAGAGTGCCTATGGATGATATAATCATGGTGAACCCCAACCTCCTGTCCTGTGTCACTTGGGATTGGGTCCAGGGTTCTGTCACCCTGCTCATGAAAAGTGGCGGGAAGATGGATGAAGCTTAGTTCCTACATTTCATGTTGACCCGTCCTCGTTGTGGCGACGCACAGAAACCCTTCACAATAACCCGATTCCTTGCTGTCGCCTGGTTCAGCTTGGCTCCTCAACCAGAAACGTCCTCATGGTGCCTCACAGAAAGGCAGCCACCTGACACTAGGGACTGTAAGGCGGGGGCGTGACATCACAGACAACGTGATTCAAGACGTGGCTTTGAACGCAAGAAACCATATACAGCAAGATTAATAAGTGCGTAGTAACTGAAACAGGAGGACAGCAAAACAAACGAAGGAACCAAAAACAGCAAGTGTCACTGCCCCTCACCTTCCCCTCCCACACATGTAGACTAACTGCCTTTTTATTGGCTATTTATCATGCTGAGAGTTCCATCATGACATAGGTGCACAAAAATAGACACTTGCTATTACCCTGTCACTATACTGCACTGAGTCAGCCATTTATAGATATACCCGCTCCTAGGCTGATGCCTCTGCTGCAAAAATAACAAGACAACTATGCATTGTTGATTATAGCAACAAGATTATTTATTATGTTCATTCAGGACAATCAATATATTTTTTTCACGTTAAGGTGGTGTGTGTTATATACATTAGCTGCATCTCTTGGTATAATGAGTGATTAATGATTCGTGTTGGACAGTGCTGATTAGATTAGATTAGATTAGATTAGATTAGATTAGATTAGATTAGACTGGATGGGCGCAGGAGTGGATGGATGGACAGATGGGTGGATGATATACGTTATTGATCCCAAAGGGGATTTCACTTACATACAGCTGCATAGATACAACTGAATATGGGAAGTTTAATACAACATAGAAAAGACTGTTGAAAAATGAATAACAATCGGTGCCATACTTTTTTTCTTTTTTCGTGGTATGACTGTTGTCTTCCCATCCACTAGGTGGGGCCCTTCCAAAATCATGATTAGTGCTAGTTGTTGCGTTACCTTCTGCATTCTGCAGATCTATGGTTCACATTACCTGGTGGTTGCCCATATTGCTGTTAGTGCGGATTGTGGGTTTCATGTATTGTCTTACCACTGCTGGATTCCCCATTTTCTTTTACGGGCCCTGTGTCCTTATGGTTTTGATCTAGCTGGAGAGTTAGGGCAGATAAATTTTACTTTTCCCCATTTTCTTGATGTACAGGTTTAACAGATGTTTGTAGGTTAGTGTTGGAATTTATGTATTGATTTGGCCTGGCTTACCCCTTGAATGATGACGTGTTTGTATGTCCTCACCTGTGTCTGTGTATTCCTGTAAATATTGTAAATACTACTGTAAATAATTCAGTAGGTGTTGACAGTAAACTGGGAAGAAACTGAAACTCTGTTGTGGTCTTTGCGTGAGCCAGATTGTGTAGGCTGGCATGCAACCACCTAGTGGAAGCAGAAAATATTCTTTCTTAGCACGCCATGGTGGAATGAGTCGGTGCTCCAAGAGAGTCCCCCATGGAGGATGTGGGCAGAATTGTTTATGATGTTCTTCATTTTCTCCAACGTCCTCTCCTCTGCAGCTGCCTCCAGAAGGTCCATGGTTGCAGCTGGCCTTCCTGATAAGTCAAGCATTTTCCATCACCTGATAGATCTTGCTTCCTCAACAATCCAATGCTGGCCATTATGGACTCATAAAACATCTCTAGCAGCTTGCTGAAGGTGTCAGGACCGAAGCCTCCTTAGAAAGTGTCTGCACTGGCTTTTCTTGTACTGTGTTGTCCATTGTTACAGTTGAGGTGAACTCTCAGGTACTTGTAGGACTGCACCACCTCCACTTCCTCCTGCTAGATTGTGAATATTGTCAGGGACTCCCTGACAGGCCGGAAATCCCCCACTCATTTGTCCTGCTGATGTTTAGCTGCAGGCGGTTCGCCCTGCACCATTAGACACTACCCTTCACTAGCCTCCCATGCTCTGACTGTCTCATGGCTATTATCAATGAACCCTAAATAGGGGGTGTTGTCAAACTTCTGTACATGGTGGGTGCTGGTTTTATACTGGAAGTCCATGATGTAGATGGTGAAGAGGAAGGGAGGCAGGGTGTTTCCTGAGGTGCCCCAGTGCTGCTCACCACCATCTCTGAAATACAGCTCTGGAGCCTCACTAACTGTCACCTGTGGGGTGGACAGTCCATGATCCAGGGCACTGTGGGGGCATGCAGCTGCTTCTTCAGTTCCACTTGCTCCCAAGTAACCTCTGCCTAGTTTCCTCCTTCTTCTTGTTCAGTATGTCTTTCTTGTCCTTTGTGATCCACCATTGCTTAATGGAGAAACAAAACACTGTCTTTATAGGAACAGTATGCAAACAAATATGTTTATAGTATGTCATGTAGTAGCTTGTAAAACAGCCACAATTCCACAGCGAGCAGCCACATACTTGGGTTGCAAACCTCTACTTTAATTGTGATGTGTCTCAGATTGCACCATTTGTCATTCATGAAAACAGCAGGCCCAAATCCCCTTCTTCTTATCGTCTTCGCTGCTGCTTCCGTTCACACACGCATGAGGCAAAATCATCTCTGTGAGTCCGTAGTTTCTGTAAAACACATGAGACTGCAGTGTCTGTATTCCCCACGGCTCCTCGTCAGAGCTGAGAACTTTACCAGCAATCTCATGTTGCCCATGATGATAGAAAGCAGGTAAAGTCTGTGCCTCCCCCTTGTGTTCCAGATCCACACTCCCAGGGACACCATTCCAGCTCTGCCAGCAGCTCGCCCAGCAACTGTGACTACGGGGGAAACAAAGGATGCGGGCCCAACAGTCGTGGCTGAGCGTAGGCAAACCACAGTCTCTCCGCATACGTCCTGCCATCCGTGGTCAAAAAAGTCTTCTGACAGGCAGAAAAGCAGAAAAAAATATTCCTGCTCTGTGCCTCGGTAAACAGAGAATGCTATCTAAAAAGTTACAGATAAAGTGGATATTTAGCTTATGTAAAAACAACAGAAACAACAAAATACACAGGAGCCGCTGTAGCAGGCAGCTGCTCAGAGCAGCACTAGAGGTATTGCATTCATCTGTTTGTGCATACACACATGTTTCCTTTCCAGTATAGGGCCAGGGCTGACCTGTGGGGCAGGCAGCTACACACGGGGGAACCTGCAAGGGAAGCCAATCCAGCAAAGGGCACAGGCACCCAAAGCTAAGCATACATGACCTGGGCAATAATGTGATTATTTTTTTTATTTATTTGAATTTTTAATATGACAGTGTGTAAAATGAAAACACACACACACATTTATATATAATAGCAGCATGATTTTCCTGTTGCATTCCATATGTATCAGGATCCTGCCCCTGCCTTGTCCTACTCTCTCCTTTTCTTCCCCATTTGACCAGCAGGTGTCACTGGCCATCATGTCCCCTCCTGACTCTAGTAGCCCCTTAGAACAGTTTTGCGGTGACCTAGGCTGCCATGTGGCTAAACGGGCTGAGCAAGTGGTGGAGTATCAAACCTCTTCTATAATCATGGCTTTGAAGCTAGCCGGAGACCATCCTTAACACCGGTTACTTTTTTTCCCCCTTAGTTATTTTGTAATTGCCTTGAAGTGTAGGTCTTTGCTTCATATCTGTCTGGTCATTCCTGCATGTGTCTATTTGGTTTTGTAGTAGTTCTTTGTTTCACTTATAACCCTAATATTAAGCACTTTAGTACCTGTCAATCACCCTCACCTGTTCCTTGTTACCCTCTACTGTTTGAATCTCTACGGTTTGTGGAATTGTGCTGCATTCAATTTGAACTAGTTGGAAATTGCAGATGTAATGCCCCCTGAAGTCAGAACATCGGAGGAATCTGGCTGCACCCTTTATTAAAAGAAGTTAAAGGTAGTTTTATACTGTTTGTTAGCACTTATGTCTTATGTGTGGCTCATTAAAATGGTCATACATAGACCACAATCTGTGGACATGGTGCTATGGTGTTTTTATACACAAAATACCACATAATGTATTGTTATCAACTGATATTGCTAACAATGGCTAACATTTAACCAGGCTAGAATTGAGGCCTGTTTCCGAAAGCAGGTCTTCTTGCTTAGCCGGATAACTTGTCAGATTTAAGGTAGTCTGAGCTAAATGTTAACAAAGTTAACAAAGATAAAGGCCATTTCAAGTAGAGTAAATTAAATCCAACAAGCAAGAAATCTTGCTTTTTGTCTCGTAATTACCAGTCATTTTGCCCCGATTGCCCTCCTGCATTGCATGTGTGTTTTACCTTGTATATACCAAGGCGTGGGTATTGGCTGCTGAGTCGGGCATTTGTTGCATTTGTCGCTGTACTGTAGGTGCTATCGTGGTCACGATCATTAGTGTTGTGGTCTCTGGTGGGGGTGTGCGTGTCCTTCATGGTACTTCAGCTGTCTCTGTTTACATTGTGTATTGCTAAGTAAACCACTCCCACTCTTCAACCATGCCTATATACAGTGGGAAAAGCCTGGATTAAAAAAATGTGTTTGTTCTTAAATAATTAATTTGTAGAAATTATTAAAATAAAAACAAAACTTATTTTTAGGCCTCATCACCCAGCCCTACCTACACTACAGACAATTTAGAAACGTCGCCATGCTTAACAAGATCTCATTAAAAGTGACAACAAAGTCATAGATGTGATGCATCCAATATAGCTTTTATGCAGATACAGGTATAATGAAGAACAGCAAACAGAGCTGAAACGCCAGTCTATTGGAGTGCACTAACACAGAACTGATTTTTCAAATTACAGTATTATTATAGTTTAAATTCCAATTATGATATTATCCTCCCAAGGGCAATGATGATATATTTGGGAGGACAGTCATCAGAATAACCAAACTCTGAAAAATTCACAGGCACGGAAGGATGCCAAAGCCTCTCTGGTTGACTAAGGCACAGTGTAGCCATGGAGAAAATTAAACACCTCAAATCCCATAAATACACACAGGCATACATGGTGCATCAAGTAAGGTGCTTAATGCATATGTTGCAAGTGGTCAGTTAAGCATAAGTGGAGCTTTGAAAATGAGGTCTGACATAAGCCCCCAACCCACTGAGAACAACAATCATACAATGGAAAAAGCAGAGATGGACATATGAGCGTCGGTGCCCATTGTATGCTGGACTGCCGTAAATGTGACTGACCACTTTCCTTTCCAGAATACATGGCGTCTGACGGAGCGCCGGCTGGCTCTGTCTCACTACTCATTCTTGCTGTAACCGTCTCCATCCCCTTCACCCTCAGCATTCAGCCCTCTGACATCTGCAACATTA
>JABFEB020000035.1:22732041-22746662 GCA_019775895.2 Stomatorhinus ivindoensis | reverse complement strand
GATAGGTATACCTGTTCGCGCGCACACACAGCACATACACACACACACGTGCGCGCACACACAGCACATACACACACACGTGCGCGCGCACACAGCACATACATACACACACGTGCGCGCGCACACAGCACATACACACACACGCGCGCGCACACACAGCACATACACACACACACGCGCACACAGCACATACACACACACGCGCACACACACAGCACATACACACACACACACGCAAATGCAGGCAGACACACACACATGCACAGTATGCACACAAACAAACACACAGACACACAGCATACGCACACATACACACAAACACACGCACACATACACGCACAGCATGCACACATGCAAACACACAGACACACAGCATGCACACACACACAGCTAGGATTTATACTCCAAAGCCTGGAGGAGTAAAGCAAGCGTGCTGCCTACTCAGTCACCCTGTTACTCCTTCCTGAGAACATGCTCGCAATTAATAGCCAGCTTAAGCGGTTATTTGTTTTAACTATGTTTGGTAAACAGTGACCTCATTTCCTGTAGGAAGGCTTCTGGTGAGATATTGGTGGAGCAGTTTCTTCTTCTACCTGTGATTTTTGTTTGTTCATCCATACATCTTCCAAGTTTTGATTTTGATATAGTTTTATGTGACCTCAGTTTAAGTAAAGTTTGCTACATGATTATTTAGATACAGATAATATTCAGTCTTTTTATACAATGACTTGGTTGTATTGTTACAGTACACATGCATTTTCATTTATTATGGAATTTAAAAATAAACAATATATTTCTGATCTGCCTTTCTTTTAGTTATTGTGGTATTGATTCCTGTCACATATAAACAATCTCAACCCACAATAAACCAAATGTGTTCACACAAAAGACAGCCAGACAAAGGACTAACATAAGCAGTGATCTGCGCTTTAACTTCCATGCACACAGTGCATGGTGGTGATAATGTATGTTTGGATTATTCTTGGCTAATGCAGCAAAGAACTTCAAAGAATACATGATGAAAGAAGGTGTTTTAGAGGTCGGTGAAACAGTCTGCAGCACTGCCGAGGGAGCGTGGAAAAGTGTTGATGTCAGTACTATGCTAAAACTATATTACAATCATAGCCAGAATACAGGCTGTAAGATTGATAGAAAAGTCAATGTATTCTGTAGCATCTGAAAATGCTTGATAGGTGACATCATGACACATTCCTAGTCAACATGGGAAAACTGTAATGAGATCAGTAAGAGATTAGCATCCCTGCTACCGACTACCCCTATAGATTCATTTAATTTTCAGCTGAGCCACTCAGTTAAATCCTTAAACAAGTTTTATTATGTCACAGTCAACAGCGATTAGAAAGGTCCAATCAGGAAATTTTGGGTTAATTAAGTTTCCAATCAACTCTATTTAGGATTCAGCTGTCAAAAAACATGCTGACATTTGACCTTTCGGATGTATGATGACGTATGAGGTAGAAGAGCTCCCTCAAATGGCTCTGTATGTGCGGGATTTCTCACTTCGACTTTTTTACATGGCTGTGCTGAATTTTCTCTGGGTACTCCCGTTTTTGTGACTCTGCATCTCTGTGTGTGTCTTGTGCATGCATACCCTGTAATGAGTTGGTTTCCTGTCTCCTGTGTCCTTTATTTATCACCCCGCGCTTCCCCCAAATAAGCACTGCTTACCGTGACTTCAGCTCAATAGCTGTACCCACACAGTGACGTTTCAGATTTCCTCACACATTTGTTGAGTGTCAGACCCTATATGTATATGCATACTTGTTGTTTCCCCAGCTTTGCTTCTGCATCCATAACTTGTGCAAATTATTTACTTTGCAATGTGCAGCTATAATTAATGCTACGCCGCATATGTGATTCTGTTGTAAATACAGTGCTCTGGTCTGCCTCGATATGCAAACATGAAACCTTATTGATTATAATATCATTGTGCACACATTACGATTTCCTTAAATTGCAGTAAATGTTCCTCCTGTAAATGTACAATAATACTCTTCGAGCAGTATTAGCTCACCCATTGTGCAACAGTTTGCAAATCATTATTACTATTAATACTGCCTGTATTGACATTTTTTGTCACGTTTTGGTCAAAGTCCGAGCCTGTTAAGAGAGGTTTCAATACAGTTTTGTCAACATGTTGTACAAAAGCGTTACTACAGGCGTGTGTGCTGGTGAAAGACTGCTTTCATTCAGCAGATAGTCTGATCAAAGCTATTTAAGGTACCATTGCTGTGCTGAAGTGGCACAGAATAGAATCAGGCTTGTTGTTTTAGTCTGGGTTTCTCTGACCTGAAAATGAGTTTTTTTTAATTATTTTTTTTAATGAAACAGTAAATAAGAACCTGCAGACGGAGTGTTTTGTTCCCATGTCACCCCTGATGAACATTCCTGATTTTTTTAGAGCGGCAGGTTAATTAAAGGCGCACTTTGAAGTTCCTCCCACATCACTCTGCACACCAGAGTGCTACATTTACCTTTAACTTTAATATGACTGTCAAAATCAAACTCTGGAATAAACATTACATTATTCTACCATCATTATTGCACATAGGCCATCCGGGAAGCAAACCGTTGCGTGGTTTGTTGCCTTCATTCGTGATTCAGGTTCACACAGCTTCTACTGTCACAGACCTGCTGGAGACATAGATAGTCATAGCTACAGGCCCATAAGTAGCAGCAGTTTAACAAACAGTGATAAATAGGTGAACAGTGGCTCAGGTGCCTGCTTTGTTCAGACTGCTAATAAGATTGCAGTGCCTCGTTTTATACTCTCCCATGCTGTTAAGGGAAGCTGATGTAACCCAAAAGGTTAAGGGTTCCCTGGCAGAAGAGGAGTCAGCAGTGCAAACACCTCTCATTCTTTACTTAGCAACCTGAGAAAATAGTACTATTAGGGAAAGGTGAAATAAACAGTATTACTGTTCTTTACTATTTACTATTACTATTTAACATTTCTGGATTTGTAGTTTCAGATTTTAGATAAAAAATTACATTTTACATTTTAACAGATGGGTCTCTTTTAGCAAGTGCTATGAATAATGTCAAAGACCTCCATCTTTGCTCGGCAATATGCATACAGGTAACATTCCTAGCGATAAAAAGTAATTTTTAGCATTTCTTTCTGAACAGCAAGAAAGGCAGCAGAAGACTGTCAAGGTCAAAGCACAGCTGAGTATTGCAGTATAATGTATTTTCCTTCTTGTTCTGCCTGTGATCTCAAGCAATTTAGAGTGAAAATTACTCTGTGTCAGGAAGACTTTTAATATATGTTCACTTTCTTCACTGCAGAGTCTGCTGTGCATTTTGTGATGAGTTGGAGGCTGGAAGTAGGCCAGTCTTTTTTTGTTCTCCGCAAGTGGGGTCGCATCTAACTGATTGAGTGGTCATGGAGAGACGGCAGATAGATGGATCTCCCTTGTCTTTCCTTTCTCCCATTCTAAGGTCAATTAGTGCATTAGGCATGCCTGAACATGGCCAATGTAGTAATGAAGCAGATTTGGCCTGTGTCAGTGGATCTGCGTGTGAGACTTGGGCCAAATGCTCATCGAGCAGAGGCTAAATGGGATGTTCTTACACAGATGAGACGAAGGGAGCCCGTTGCCTGTAATGCCCATACTTTTTGGAGATTCAGATAGCGTCCATGTGCATGTCGCCCAGGTGAACATTAGCTCTGGCTGTAGCTTTCATCAGCAGTGCTCAGGATCAATAATGCACTTCTCTGAGACATCACACCAGTTGTGTCAGCTTCCTTTGTTGACGGTGAGAGTGCTCCATGTTGATAAAGTGAGCCGTATGACACAAACACGGTAGAGATTAAGTGTATTATAAAGTTGGATAGTGATTATAAAGTTTGGATTTCGATTACATAAATGAAAACAGATCAAGAACTTGGTGAGGAGAAAAATGAATAAATCAGCCTCAGGATAGCCTGGGTTTGAGGGGTTTACCAAACAGAAAGAGGACAGCTAAGGGTATTGGGTATTGGAACTGTCATAAATATCCTGGGCAGGGTTAATGGAAGTAAATCAAGATGGAATACCCTGACGTATTATTCAGAAAGAGGGGCAGGCAGAGCAGATCAATACAGATGTTTCCCAGCAGACAATAACTCCAAATTCCATACTGTCAGAACATCATAAAACTTTTAATACATGTAAAGAATACTTGGACAGTATTCCATGCAGTAAGTCTGCCACCGGTGTATCTATCAGGCTGCTATTCTGGGGTGGACATTTTGATATGTTGGATGGATGGGGGTGTTGACCAAAGGGGTGAGGCTGATACCAGACCAGGCTCTACAGCCAGTGCAGATGGAGCGTTTCTTCTCTCTGTACATATAAGAAGTTCCTTCATGCACAACCAATACTGCATCCCAGTGCCGGGGGCCATACTCTGCACGTATCCCAGTCACTGAAATGGTATGACAAACTTGCTTTTCTGGAAGAATCTTATGAGGGGAAATGGACTGAATGTCCAAGACAGCTGAGGAACGTGCTACTGGACCCCTACTTGTTGTACTGATCAAAATGAATTAATGAGGTTAACGCCAAGCTCAAGAATGACGACTCTGTGCCTGTTCCTTCATTTATAAGAAAAAAAGTCACTTGTAATTAATATCATAAGGAAAACACCCTGGTTTGCATACTCATGAATGATAGTAAATTTCTTCAGAAGCCAAACATAATTTAACTTTATACTGTAAGTCAGTACAAAGGCTGGAAGAGGAAATGTCATGGAACACGGGATTTAGTGAAATACAACAGAATGTTAATGACCGGACTGGGGAAACATACTTGAACGCAGACTTAAATACGCAGGACTAATTAACAACAACAAGAAACAGCTGGCAACACGGAGATTCCACACGAGGTAGTGAGCACATGGGACGAGCAGAGCATGACAAGGAAAGCCTTAGAATCTGGACTGCGTGCAAATTCCCCATGCGGAGCGGGACATGAACGCACCCCTGTAAATATAAGGTCGCAGAGGAATTCACTGAGCTCATGTCCTTTGACAGGTACTGTCATTCTGAAGAAATATTTACGTGCTTGCCGTGTGCTGATTATCATTCAGAAACATCACTACCATAAATAATAAAGTAACGTTAAACAATTTGAGGCAGCATAAATCACCACATGACCTTATTCATGTTGAATAAATAATGTTCATAGTTTGTAATTGTGAGTGCATGCTGGGGGACGGGCTGGCGCCCCATGGAGTGCGTCCCCTGTCTGCCTTTGTGGGCTAAGCTCTCACCCGGCCTGCAGTGGGTAAGTGGCTATGTAAGATGGATGTATGGATTAAGCATTCAAAGGGTGTCCAGCTGTTTTTCCGTTATTGTGAAAGCACCATGACTGTGCGCGCTCACAAGGGGAACGTCGTCACCAGTGAAGACATTTATTCTTCTCTGATACATATTTGCTCGTTCTTTTATTCAGTCTTGTAAGAGTGAATTAACTTACATGCAACAGGACACTAATGATGGAACATGCTGCATCTTTCACTGATTATTGCTATAGCTTAAGTGGAACTATAAAGCCACTATTCAAATAATTCAAATGTAAAAAAAATGAATATGTTGCTCTGAAACTGTGCCTCATTGATAATGCATGAGGATGGTATGATGATTCCTTGGGTGATACCTTTGGCTCGCTCTGCCAGGGTTGGGGGTTTGAGTGCTGCATTTTCTCTCTGTATGCTGATTGCAGGCTCTCCCTGTCTCACAGGAGATTCTTACAGTTTCCTCCTGCAGTCCACAGACGTTGGCATCTCTAAATTGCCCATAATACCTATGAGAATTCTTAGAATCTCAGGCTGTAGTCATTGTTCCGAAGTCAGTCTTCTCCACGTAGCCACTGTGATGGCAGGTCCGGAAGTGCATGCCATTCGCTGTGGTCAGTGTGGTGGGTCCCTGCCAACAAGACATATTTTTAAAGGGGAGATTGTTCTTGTCTTCTGTCCACACATGCACAATAGCCTCTATGATCAAACATTATACTGTTTGTTTGGATTTTGTGTTTGTTTAAACATTTTTGTGCATTAGTTTGCCGCATATGTCTACAATCTATTTATGTACCAATAATCAGTTGTCGAGTAATGTCATATATTGTCTCCTCATCTTTGCGTTACGGCCTGACCCTAGACGGGGCACAACATAATCGGGGGCTTGTCCGGGATCTGACCCTAGGACGTCTTGCAACCCAGGAAATTGAAGCAACTAATACAGCTGGAGGTCGTAACAGTGTACGTGTCCTACAATGGACTTTCCCCCTTTTCCCAGTTCCCCCCCAACCCATTGTGCCATACAACCCTTGGGTGACCCAGGGCAGAATAAGCTGTAAGATGGATGGATGGCAATGAGCCGTAAATATATTGAATATCTCAAGCAGATCCACAACCAGAAAGCCGACAAAAGAAATGAAAAAACCTAAAAAAACAAACAAATAAACATATTTGTTTACTTGTTCGTTTTATTAGAATTTTTCTTTATATGTTAGTATATATTGTATGTATATTAATATTCTATATATTAATTACATTCCTTTCTATATATATTGATATATATTAAATATATTTATATGTAATAATATTAATTTCTTCTGGTAATGATCACAGTTTCCATACAATGCAACATGGGAAGGATACGATACAGCAAACTGCCACTACCACGGCTACCACGAGACGTCCAGTTAGGTGAGCTAGGCCTCTGTGTGTGCCTGTGCATATACGTACGCTCGGCACTGGGCTAGCAACCCAACTGGGGCGTGCTCCCTGCCTTCTGGCCTCTACTGCTTGGATGTACTGAATATGCAGCTGGAAGATGGGTGAATATACGGAACATACAGTACTTATATATACATTTTCATATATATCTGAAAAGTTACATTAAATTTTACATTGGGTAAAGAAAAGTGAATTCTTTGGTTTTTCATGCATAATCTATTATCATTATCATAAATATTAGAGGGAATTCATTATTATGCAGTCTATGAGTTAAACATATCATTTTTGACTATTCTTACTTCTTCTTATACTGCAATTTTATTCTACACAGTAAAAGCAAACCAAACCCAGAATGATTTATTATACTCCTGTGATCACTTTTATAGTCTCTTGTTTTTCATATGACTCATTGATAACTGAGATTGTGATCGGGAAAAACTGCCCAGCTCAATGACAGTATGTAAGGTTGTTACATTTGTGGCAATTACTTGTTGTTGGTGTTTATCATTATACCTGTTTATGATTTAATGTTGTTAGTTATGTGTATTGGGCGGCGTGATTAATGGTGTAAATACTTCCATGCTCTTATTCATACTTTACACTAACTCTCACTATTGTTCATACCCTGCACAATCAGATTTACAATCCAGCCTCTACAGTCAACACTGTTTCCATGTTAGGCGTATAGTCAGGTGGGAATGGGGATGTGTCTTAGTGTGATTGTTTGGTTTGTTTACCGATCTGTATGGTTATATGGGCCTGAATCAACATAGCCTGTCTCCTGTCAGAGCGCCAGCCATTGTGTTATTGTAAAGCAACTGTACGCTCTTCCAATAAAGAGTAATAAAACCTGCTTGGTTTCCACACATTCTTGTCACTCAATGGCAAATATAATGTGTTTTTTCCGTAACACTTTCTATGAATGTAATGTCTATAATAATCTATGAATACATTCACAACACATTATAATGCATTCATAAAGCATCATAAACATGGCTATAAAAACACATTATACCTATTTTTATTATGCATTATGAATGCTTTATAAAGCTCTCATCGGTATAAGAATTAAGGATGTTTTTGTATTGCATTATCCGAGGGTATCTATACTGAATTATAGATGAGATCTTCACTGAAGCTTGTAATCAGCACTATAATGCCTGATAACTGTCAAAAGAAGATGCTATAATGCTTTAATTATTCTTATACCGACTCTTATAATGCACTATGAAGGTATCTACAGCACATTATAAGTGAGAGCTTCATTGTAGCTTATGAGTACTATAATTATAATGCATTAATTAATAATTATATTAATTAATTAATTAATTAATTATAACGCATTATAGATGACTGCTTCAAGTAAAGATAGTTTCTTCAGTTGCATATTATATGAAAAATATAATGTAACCATGTTGCTTGCAATATCTGAAATTTGAATATCAGCAGCTAACTTTATCATAAATGTGTCATTCAGGTATGGAATTTTACACAATTTAAATGTGGAATATATTTGCATTCTTTTGAAGTTTTGATTGGCTAATGTAGGATTGTTCTTTTGTGTTAATAATGCCAATACAGCACAGAGTACTAATTGCATTTATATGAATTTGAATGTTCAACAAGTGCTATGGGATTATTTAAGTATGTGAGTCACCAAAAGAGCTATGAATATTTATGAACCTTACATATTATATTAAATGATGTAATTAATGACGTATGCCTGTATTATTACGAAATGAGGCACACATGATTCTAGTACTCAAAGATAAACATTAAATGGCTGAGATGGATGATGCCTTCATACCACACCAGTGAGTGAGCTAAAATTTGCTCAAAACAACGTGGATCACAGTGACTTCCTCCATTTACAGGTTAAAGCTTGGAGGTCAATGTTCTACTGCCAGAATTACTTATGGAGCTACACCATCAGAACACGGAGATAAACACTGTAACGAAGGTATGATGAACACAACGCCGTAACACCCTTGGGCCCGGCCTCCGGAGAAGCACAAACCAGAGCCTCTTCTTTTTTTAATCCATTCATTTATTTTAAAGAGGCTACACTCCTTTTCTGGATAAGATAGATGTCGGAACTCTTTACTGCTCTTTTAAAACCACTCTTCTCAAGTACAGATGACTAAGACCTCTTGAGAGTCAGATTAAAATTATTGTTGGCTTGTTGACATTAAGAGAGGATGACATGCTGTTTAACGTTTTGCACTAGGGGACGTGATTGGGAACCATTTTGCACAAAGAAACTATTTTTAGGCAAAGGTATTTGTATGCGATTTTTTTTAGCTGTTTTTGTGCATTTCTATGATTTTATTTTGCAGCAGGTACTATTAAAAGTATCCCAGATTCATCTAAAAAGCAGCTACATTTTAAATGAGTATCTCAGAACTTCCCATTATATCTCTGTTAAGTGTCAACCAGCAGGAATCAGGGCAATTGCATGGCGGATGAGTTTCTCCATGTCATCTTTCAATGAGAATCTGTCATCATTTCCACCCCTAACAACCTTCTTAATAAATAAATTCCAGACATCTCTAATAAGACAGATTGAACTTTTCAGGGCAAATGGAATCAGCTGGAATAAGATGCTCTTCAGAGGTTTGGTTCATGGTTCGTTTAGTTGGCCTTAATATTTACTAGATCTTGAATCTTTTCTGTTCATTACCCCTCTCCTGGACTTTTAAGTTAAAGGCATCACAGCCTTTCATTACGCTCTGTTTTCAGAACTACAATCCTTTCCTTTGAACTCTTGCCTCCTGCCTGTCCTCGACCACCAGCAAGTCACACAAAGCATGCTAGATGAAATTACAGCATGTATTATACCCATTTAGTATAAGTGGAGATGTAAGCAAAATCTGTTGTTTCCTACTTTTTCGTGAAGCCAAAAGCACATAAAAGAGTCATGGATGAATATGCTAATACAAAGAGTTTATTACATTATATTTAGTAGATAACAGAAACACATAACCCATAAGGGCTTTAGAGCTTTAAATGCCAATGGGAACCATTCAAACCACTGAAATGCAAAACCCAGAGCTATTAGAATATAATAATGCAAAAATTTGCAAATTAATGGCATGTTACATCATCTACCAGGCTTCTCATCATTCTCGCACATACAATAAACAAGCCCGTGTAGCAAAACAATACGGCTGAAAGTTAATTAAAAAAACAAAGTTTTGTTATTTAAAATTCAATCAATTAAATGAATAAATACATTTTATGTTAATTATTTACTTCCATCTGTTGATGTTCCACTATCAGTTTTGTTAGCCCATGAGCTAGTGCAGGAGATAGAAAGCCACTGGTTACTTACTGTGGGCCTAAACTCTATATACAATGCGAACCGTAGAAGACTTCTTGATCAAGGGTGAAGTCTTCCCCATTTTGTGGTTCCATATGGTGAAAGACCTCAGAAAGATTAAGGGATATTCACAAATCTTTGGCTGTGGGCTCTGCTGCTGGAGTTTTTCCCAGTGGACAAGACAGTAGCCTCTATGCAAGTGTGAGTTCCAGAAGGGGAAACTCTGACTGTTCTTTGTGTGAATTCACCAAAGTGCAGCTAAGAGTAGCCAGCCAACCCAGAGAAAACTGATGAGGTGCTAGTAAGGGAACCAGCTATGTACACTATAGTCCTACTGGGAGACTTCAAAGCTTTTTTAGGGAAAGATGGAGATAACTGGAGGGGCATGATTAATGAGAAGAACATCTTCCCAGATCTGAACCCGAGTGATGAACTGTTATTGCTGTGCCAGCGATGGATTGTTCATAACGAGCAGCACGTTCAAACACAAGGATACTCATAAGGGTACTTGTTACCGGAGCACCTTAGGCCAGAGGCTGCCGTGGAAACGAAAGCGAAAGCTCATTTACATGTTTGGCACAAAATCAAAGCTATTTAAGGTGGGTGCAGGCATCCAGGAAGGGTGCATTTTATCTCTGTGATATCAAGGCACAGCCACTGCCGAAAGGAGGTCCAGTTTGTGCAGAAGTGACGTTTTTGCTATTTCCAGATGATGTCATGCTATTGCCTTCAGCACTTCCAGCACAAACCTGTGCAATTCATTGCTGAGTGTAAAGCAATCAGCTCCTCCAAATCCGAGGCCATGCTTCTCACTCAGACATTGGAGTGTATTGCTGCATTCGGCTTAAGTGTTTACCCTTATTGAAGGAGTTACGCTGTAAAAGAAAGCTTTCAGTTCAGTGGTCAGTCTACGTCTGGCCTCACCTATAGGCACGAGCTGCGGGCAGCACGAGATCGCAAGTACACTGAAATGCAGCTTCTCTGCAGGCTGGCTGGACTCACTTCCGGTGACAGTGTAAGAAATTTGGAGATGTGAAAAGAAGTTGAAATCGAATGCTGCACCGTAGGGTCCAGAATGTTCCCAGAGCAGATGTCACACAGACTGCTGTACATTAACATTACTGTTGCGAAATTTGAAATTGCAAAATATTTTTAAATATTTTATTAGAATTCTACTTGATGTTTTTGATGTTCTCACAATAATTCTTCCAAGTGGCAGAAATGTAATACAATAATGTTTTGTATGAAGAAACCTGCTGGAAAAAATGAGGAAGGTAATTATTTGCCTGAGAATCAGGAAGACGCTATTCAAAACACATAGAGACACTCCTGGTGCTCCTGTTTTGCATTTAAATGTTTGTTTGTTTGTTTTGGTGGGATTGCTGTAGATTATCTGCAGAAAAGTAGCAATATTTTGCGTGTGAGTCAAACAAGAGAATTTTAAATTCTAAGCCCATGATTGATTGGATAAAGGGACAATTTCCCAACCTCTGCCAGCATTTTAATTTGTTTGCTTGGTTGTTTTGGAGCATGCTTACAGTTCCTCACACAAAAGCCAGGTAACAGTAAATTAACTTTGATGTAGTTCTGAAGTTTGTTTTAGTCATTTTTTCCTGTTGTTTGTTCTTTAAGCCTCCATTGCTGGTTGCAAGACTAGATATTGATTTTTTTCCTTGAGCCCACAGTTCTTTTGTAATCACTTCAAAGTTATAACCGAAACATCACATTCCTATATAGGAAGAAGACAGAAGGAAAGAATATGGAAAACACACCGGAATTACAGTCACTATATAAAAAAACTAGTTGTGCATTGCAATGTTTTGATTGCCTGATTTTTGGATTACAGTGAGATGATTATTATAAAACAAAGTTAAGCTTTAAAATCCATTTTGCAAGAACATACATACACGAGGTATTTAATATTTTCAGTGTACAAGATTCAGAATCCGATTATTGTGGTTGATTTGCTTGTGTTTTCCAGTACATTTAATTGTTGAAACTGCCCATATTATATGTCCACATTGAATGAACAACATTTGTAATTGTTCAATTTTTTCTATGCATTGTGTATTTTCTTGATCTAATGTAAATACTACATATAACATACATATAAATAAACAATTTATTTAATTAATTAATTAAAAAAAAATAAGGAACCACTCACTGAAATGTTCTCAGTTCTGTGTTTTTATTTGTAGTTCCACTGAGATTTATATGAGAATGTGAAATGTAGCAGAGTGATTGCAGGGTGATTGCAGTTTAATAGCCTTGCTATCTCTGATCTGTTCAGAATGTTTACACCCACCATAACTCCCTTTAGATTTCCATATCTTTGTTGAGCATATCAGTCATGGTCACCTCTTATCGTATTTTCTCCCTTCACTGGGACACAGAATCTTGGATCGTATGTTTACCATTCCTTTTAAATAAAAAATAAATGGAAGGCCATCAGCAGCAGCAATCATCATCAATTCATCTCCCAACATAGCAGCTACACTGTACACTTTTTACTATCACTTTAAATGTAAACAGTGCATCACTATATTTCTGGGTACCCTACTTGAATCACCACAGATTTTTCTCTCTCTACCTGTGAGTTTTTTGTTTCTCTCCTCTTTTGTCATCTAGTTTAATTTCTTAGCCTTCCCTATTCTCTATTTTTGAATTATTCTATATAATTGATGCAATAATGTATCGCAACACACCCATGTAACGCACCTTGAATGACACTACTGTAAAAGATGCTATATAGAAATACATGGAATAGAACTGAATCACTGTATAAACACTGAACTGCTCTTTTTTCTTTTTTCCAATGCGTGACACTAAGCAGAATTATGTCTGACGGTTTCTAAACATTAACAGGTTAATTTAGACTGTATAGTTGCAGTGTATCTTCTTGAGACTTCTCAGTTTTATAATCCCACTGCCTTTTTTGTGGCACAGAAAGGCTTCAATTCAATTTGCAAACGTGCCATATGGATGTGTAATCATTGAGATGTCATTCCTAGTTAGGAATCTCCTTGACAGGAAAGTAACTGGATCAATAAACAGCAGGATTTAATAAAGCAGACTTTTATTAAAATTGTTTAAGGCAGTATAAGTAAATATACAGCTG
Organism: Stomatorhinus ivindoensis; assembly: GCA_019775895.2. Taxonomy (NCBI): domain Eukaryota; kingdom Metazoa; phylum Chordata; class Actinopteri; order Osteoglossiformes; family Mormyridae; genus Stomatorhinus; species Stomatorhinus ivindoensis. The sequence goes on along the minus strand of JABFEB020000035.1, from coordinate 22,733,481 downwards.
TTCCAAATATTTGCCTGCCTACAGAGTCACTTCCAGTAAGAGTGCAAGCAGCATCGCCTTCCAGTCAGCTCTCCTTATAATGCACATCCTTCATTCATTTTTCCGGAGACAGTAAACAGATATGAGTTTGCCTTTACTCCAAATTTCGAAACAATTTATTTTAGGCCATTGATAAATTGCTCTCCCAACATAGCATCAAAATATCATTAGCGGTCAGCGTTCATATGCCTGACAGTACACTGAAATTCAGGCAGGATGAGAGCAGTTTGAGGCTGCACACTCCCACAAGCGAACGCGATGAGCTGTGTCTGTGTGAACTGAAGGGTGGGGGCTTCAAAAGAGCCCATTTGGGGAGGTGTTTGTGATGCGCTGAAATGGGCAGAACAATTTGAGCTCCAGAACCCAGGAAGACCGTGAAGCAGCAAGGCAAAACAATCGCACGGGTAATCCACTCTATCCGGTGCTCCTGTGCATTCTTTTCGAAAGCAGACAGTCAGAAGTGCATCACATTAGTGCAGAGGTGATAAAAGGCCCTCATCACGCTAAAGGCAAAATGCACATGGCCAGTCCCTGCAGTTGGAGAGGTTAAAAATTTGATTTGCAATAAAAGCATGCGTTACACTTTGTGCTCTTGAAATCAAGGATAACTGTAATAAAACACGGCGGATTTCTGTGCCCAGGAAATTGCACTAAGTGTGTAGTGTCTGGACAGGATACCACGCAACTTAATCATACTGCAGCAACTTCTTAAAATGCTGGGCCACAAAAATTCCTTATCTTATATATTGTTTATGGAAAACACCACTTTTTTTAAATCCATTAGTTTAATCCGTTAGTAATTCATGCTCAGATCTGGGTACAGCTGCTCCCACTGTGGTGCACTGGAGTCACTGGTGTCACTGGTGTCACTGGTCTCTGTTCTGCGCCCACACAGTACACTCCCGCCAATCAGTACGGCTAAAATGGAGAATTAAAAATTATTCATTGTTTAATATTGTTTGATTTAGTGCAATAACATAATAAATAACATTTTTATTATGTACTGAAACAAATGAATACAGTCAATCCTACAACACATGATATCACACCACAAATCGTTTCTTACATGACAGATATGTTAGTACCGAAGTCCATTACAATGTGGAATTGCATTTGTATTTGCATGATTTTCAGAGAGACCATGCGAAATACAATGCAATATGATCTTAACATGAAACACTACTTGCTTACAAAAACAGCCATCCAAGTGAACGATAATGATGTCTACCCAGCCAAAGGTACCCCCTGCCCAGCCAAAGGGACCCCCTACCCAGCCAAAGGGACCCCCTACCCAGCCTACGGGACCCCCTACCCAGCCTACGGGACCCCCTGCCCAGCCAAAGGTACCCCCTGCCCAGCCAAAGGGACCCCCTACCCAGCCAAAGGTACCCCCTACCCAGC
>JABFEB020000035.1:22709871-22722099 GCA_019775895.2 Stomatorhinus ivindoensis | reverse complement strand
CCATGTATACGTCGGAGTGGATCATGGAGGCTAACTATGCGATCTACGTACTGGGCACCCCTGCTGTAGACCATGTATACGTCGGAGTGGATCATGGAGGCTAACTATGCGATCTACGTACTGGGCACCCCTGCTGTAGACCATGTACACGTCGGAGTGGATCATGAAACCAATACTAGAACAGGTGAGAAAATAAAACACTTGTATCAATATTTATGCGGTCACATCCATGCAATGGATTGTTTGCCGTTGAATCGATATATAGATATTCGATGTATTGTTACACCCCTAATACACACACACACATACACACACAGGGTGTATTAATGACATTTATCCTTCTTTAATTTTTCTAAAGCAACATAAAGAAAGGTAAATTTGACATGTCTGTATTTCCTAATTCTTAAGTATAGCAGATTTCACAAGTATAATGGTGATTCAAAGGAATCTCTGCATTTCCTTCTTCAAAGACAAATGGGGTAGCTAAACTTCAGAATCTTTAGGTATGCTTTAATTCTCGCATGCATATTTATGTGTATGCATAGGTGCCTAATCAAAGGTATATTTTTTGTAATGCAATTTGCAGTGTTAATGTAATTAAAAAGCATGTGATTAACGCGTTAGTAATCTCACAGGAATGGGCCAAGAATTGCTCTGCAGTATCTGCATTGATGTTTTACCTCAAGGTTGCTAATTTAAACATAAAACATTAGAGAATTCTTATTTCGCTCTTTCGCTATATTAGCTTTTTTTCTCTTTTTGTCAGTCAGATAGGACCCAATTCCACTGTGATCTTATTACACTCCTCTGTGCCTCCAGAACCCTTGGATGGCTACATAGTTTAGCCTCTTAAAAACTCATTATTTCCACAAGATCACAGTCCTTTATCTTGGCAGCTTTCCTCGTTGACCAGCTGGTCATGGGTTAAACAAGAGGGTTTGCTGAAGCAGGTCTAAATGCTGCTTTGTTGCATCCTCCTGAGATGAGGGGGTACAAGAGCAGGAAACGGACACCACAGCACCTTCTATAACAAAATCTGTGCCACCTTTTACAACTTATGCCCTAATCCTGCTTGAACTCGCAAATGCATAATTAGCACAATTGGTTAGGCCTGTTAACAGGCCTATGAAGGATCATCCAAAAATTTGAAGCCTCTTAATTCTTCTTCATTTTGCCTTTTATCTCTCATTTGCTATTAGAATTCTCCATATGATCTCCATTCCTCGTATAATATTCCCAGAATTTTGTTGCTTACGCTTTCCTCTCTGGAAAGTGCCCCTATCCATACATCCATCATGTGTTGGCTTTTTTCTCCAGGATGGCCTGATTTTATACAATTTCCCATCATATTGTGTGTCAGAACACAGTAGATATAATAGCACCGTCCAATTTCCCCCAGCGGCAATCTCTTGTAAGTCCTTTGTGATAACTAGGGAAAGCCGCAGTTATTTTTTACGATGATATAAAAACTCCAGTTGACATCTGCGTAATGCTGCAGTCTAGGGTTGCAAACAGAATCAGCCAGCAGCCGGGATGCGCCTTTTACTGCCATCACCCCTTTATGAATTGACAAATATTCCTGCCTGCCGATGATGTGGAGCAGTTGGTCTATGATTGTGTGTCCAGCTCGCCTCGCACTAACTCAGACCCACTCCTGTCCTCAGCTGTCGAGGGGCGCCGTCCCCGAGGACGAGCTCTGCGGGCCTTGCAGGCAGATCAATGCGGCCGGAGAGATTTATGGAACCTGTCTCCCTATGAGGACCCGCCAGCCAGCCGTCTTGCATCCCAAGCGGGGTTGGACGTGTGCCAGGGATTAATCACTGCTCATAATTCAGCAGCCAGGCTTCCGTGTTTGTGTGCCGCTGGTAGGCACATGTCGATACTGCGCATTACTAAGGGTGGTGGGGGGGGGGGCGGGTGATTTCACTGCGTTTTGTCTCGCGACATTCATCGGGCCTCCGTCCCAGGAAAGCGATGTCTGACGTTCTTGGAATGAGCTCTTAGCGCGTTTGAAGGACAGTCACTGACAGCAGTGGTAGCAATTAAAGTAATAAGTGCCAGAGAAAGAATCAGCTAGAGGGATGTGGGGCTCTTTTAAGCTGAGAATAAAAGTAAGCATAGAAACCCTAACATCTTCTGAAGGACCTTGAAGAGCCACATTTTAAATATATACCGGAGTTCATTCCATCTCCAATCTCATTAAGACGTGCCTCACTACACACATTCCGTTTGCTCCGACCTACATCCGCCGTGCCAGCATTTGGTTTAGTTTTTAAAAATTGTTTATATTGCTCCATTTTCAAACACTTGCACTAGCCTATATGATTACGAAGGTCCGGATCATTCTTATCCCCAAATATGACCAGTTGCCGTGTCGACAGAACCGGCGCTAGTGATCTGGGGGTGATCGCACACTTTAGCGCTGCCTCCACGAGCCACGGCGCCTCGACACCCAGCCAGCAGCATTCACAGTTTAAAGAACCAAATATCGGGGGAGGCTGTGCTGAGCTTGTTGCTGTGGCAACCAGCAGAGCAATTCCACTAGTCCCTGATATATTGTTCCCTGGGAGGTGGGGGGGGTGAGGGGAATGACAGCCATTAAAGAACTTAAGTCCCAAGGTTCAAGTAGTACAATTTCTTGGACTAAGGCTTGGCAAGGCTTTAGCTCCAGCATTGCCATAGTGACAAGTTCATCTGGCTCCCATATTACCGAAAATGTACTGCCACTGAATCCACTGCCGTTAATGTATCTCTATCCTCTTCTGCTCCTTAATTTGACGTCGCGAAAGCAGCTGCACTGTATTGAATATGAAGCCCTGGCTAATCTAAGCCCGAGTCCCAGCAGACAGGATGAAACAACCAGTAGTCATTTTTTTACTGTTATGTAGTTCATCTCCAGATAAAGAAATGTCTAAAGTACCATAAAACCTGCAGATTTGTCATTTCGGCCGACAGCGCAGTAGACAGTCCTGTCCACACAGTTAGTCCTTCCTTGCAATGCTAAAGGCAACAGGACTGTATGGTCATATTTTATTGTGCAACATAAATGAAATATATGGATTTTTTTAACGCTTTATAGCAGTTTTATCGTGCATTGTTATAGACAATCGATAAGGTTTTTAAACAATCACGTCACCAGTGGGCGACCTATTTTAAAGCCACGATCACACTGTGAGATGTCGCTTTAAGCTGTCCTCTCCTCTGCCCCTCTCCTCTGCCCCTCTCCCCCAGCCATCACAGACTTTGCCCTTGCTCACCCTGGAATATTATTACCTGAAATTATGAACACAGAATCCATCGCCTCAATCCCTGCTGGGCTGGGAATATTGTCCCTCTGACCTCAAACAAAAAGCCATTTGCCCCATGCACTTAGGTAAACAGGTAATATCCCGGCAAATACATTTGAAGTTTGCCTGATGCAAATGTTAATCCCCCCCACTCCCTACTCTCTATTACACTGAAGCAAAAGCTGCCTGCTAGTCAGAACCAGCAGCAATCTTAAAATATCTATTGCTTGGAATGTCTAAGTTGGGCTTGGCCCTAAGCATACTGTCTGAAATGGGATATATGCGGAATATCGGGAATACTTGCAGAATGGAAATGTCTCCTACAAATAAACCGATGACTCCTCCGTGAATGTAACTTTCAGCACTGAAGGCTCTGTTATCATCTCACAGTTCAGTAACAGTCACCCTTATGCTGCTGTGTGGAATTTGTGTGGCTTCGTTCTGCCTGTATGCCACAGTCAGTGTTAAACTCCTGGCCATCAATGATATTCTCTATTTTTTGGAGTCTATTTTTCCTCTTGTTCACGGAATCCCTAGATAAAGACCAATAAATTGCCATAGTACAATAGAGTAATCTTCACTTCCATCCATACATACATACATTTTCAGATCATGGTCTGTCAGTTTCATTGATTATTTAACGGAATTATGCAAGATGGATGATATCTGAAAAAAAATTTTCCCCAGTTATATAGAGATAATATGTATAGTTATTATTTATCCATCTAATTTTCCATACCTTTGTGTCCTTCTCCACAGAGAAGCCTTACAAATCAGTTACACCCTTCAGTTGATACCAATTAAACATCTTTTCAAATCCAAGCTGCCATTTTTGGTCATGTTGATTCTTTGGCTAGTTTTCCATTTCTTTTCCGGTCCTGTGATGCACTTGAAGGTCATTGTCTTACTGTAAAACCCACTTGCAGCTAAATTTCCAGCTCCAGGGAGAGACAGTCGTGTTTCTACTTTAAACTTTGACTTTAAAAATGGCTCCAGGAACAGAGGAACTTAAAAAGGCCCATAACAGCCGTTACAGTGTTTAATAGTGGCTATGTAATTCATTTCTAGACACGGTTATTGCACTGGCAGAAACTCTGCCGGTATGCACAGCCAAAGAGTTCTAATTTGCATTATGTAACTATAGCAGCCAGTTCTGCTCCGAATGACAGCTCTTCTAAACGTTGAATTTTTCTCGGCTACATGGCATTTGAGGTCACGTGAGAGCTGGCGCTGCGTGTCGCTGAGTGCTCCAGTTTGCAAACTTCAGCCGTATTAATCACACCTGAATGCTCTGCTCAGCCGCCAGTGAGCTTCGGGCTTCTGTTTCGATATTATCTGATACATGGTGCCTTTCTGGATGAGCAAACCTCTTCACACTTTGCCAGGGACAGCAGGACCCCAACAGAAGTCCTGACGCAGTGTGACGAGACAAAGTTCCCCATAATGACATGAAAATCAATCAGTTAATACCTTAGAATACAAATGGTGTGTGAGCATTTAAGAGTGAACTGGCAGATATTTCTCAGAAAAATGACTGAATCAAACATTCTGCATTTGGGTCACCCTGGAATGGCCCTCGGCACCATTGTTTTCTAGAATTATCCCTGAACATTTTCTAATGAAACCTTCAAGCTTGATACTGGATTATTACTATTATAACAATTCACCCTCTCCTGGAGCTGACAGCTTATCGTGGTGGAGGGGTCTACGTGTTCCAATGATCCCAGGGGTCCGGGCATTTACACCCGTGGTTGGGTCACCCAAGGCAAACAGGTCCTGGGTGAGGAACCAGACGAAGTGCGGCTCATAAGACCCCTAATGATGCATAAAATAGCAAAACCATGGTTTCCCTTGCCCAGACGGGGGTCACCGCCCACCCCCCCCGGAGCCAGGCCTGGGGGTGGGGCTCAATGGCAAGCACCTGGTGCCTAGGCCTATACTCATGGGGCCGGGTCAGGCACAGAAGAAGGCACGTGGATCCCACTTCCAATGGGCTCACCACCTATAGGAGGGGCCAAAGGGATAGGGTGTGGTGGCCAAAGGTGGGGACCTTGGCGCTTCGATCCTCTGCTGCAGAGGCTAGCTCTGGGGACATGGAATGTCACCTCTCTGGTGGGGAAGCAGCCTGAGCTGGTGCACGAGGTTGTGAAGTTCTGGCTAGACATAGTTCGGGCTCACCTCGACACATGGCCTGGGCTCTGAGGGGGGCTTGAGGGGGGTCGGACCCTCTTCCACTCTGGAATTGCCTGCGGGGAGAGTCGCTGAGTGGGGGTGGGCATAATAATTGCCCCCTGGGTGGGCACCTGTACATTGGGGTTTACTGCAGTGGACGAGAGGGTAGCCTCCCTTCGCCTTCGAGTGGGGGATGGGTTCTGACTGTTTTTTGCGCTTATGTGCCAAATGGCAGTTCAGAATACCCAGCCTTATTAGAGTCCCTGGAAGGGGTGTTGGAGAGCTCTCCTCCTGGGGACGCTCTTGTTCTGCTGGGGGACTTCAATGCTCATGTGGGCAATGACAGTGAGACCTGGAGCGATGTGATTGGGAAGAACACCCCCCCCCTCACCGATCTGAATCCGAGTGGTGTTTTGTTGTTGGATTTCATCATGGATTGTCCATAATGAACATCATGTTCAGGCATAAGGATGTTCATATGATCGACTTCGTAATCGTGTCATCGGACTTGCGGCCACATGTCTTGGACACTCGGGTGAAAAGATGGGCGGAGCTGTCAACTGATAACCTGGTGGTGGGTTGGCTCCGATGGCAGGAGAGGAAGCCGGCAAGGCCTGGAATGTCTAGCAGAATCCCCTGTCAGGAGGAGTTTCAACTCCTACCTCCGGCAGAACTTCTCCCGTGTCCCGGAGGAGGCGAGGGGTATTGAGTCCGAATGGAGGCCATGGAAAACGACTTCCGGGTTGGTTTCGAGGTGATTCTGGTCCACCATCCGGCGGCTCAGGCCGGGAAAGTGGTGCAACATCAACACTGTTTATGGTGGGGATGGGGCGCTGCTGACCTCAACTCGGGACGTTTTGGGTCGGTGGAAGGAGTACTTTGAAGACCTCCTCAATCTCACCAACACGCCTTCCAATGTGGAAGCAGAGTATGGCGACTTGGATATGGACTCTCCTATCTCTGGGGCCGAGGTCGCTGAGGTGGTTAAAAAGCTCCTCAGTGGCCGGGCCCTGGGGGTGGATGAGATCCGCTCAGAGTTCCTTAAGGTTCTGGATGCTGTGGGGCTGTCCTGGTTAACACGCGTCTGCAGCATTGCTTGGACATCGGAGGCGGTGTCTCTGGACTGGCGGACCGGAGTGGTGGTCCCTCTCTTTAAAAAGGTGTGCTCCAACTATAGGGGGATCACACTCCTCAGACTCCCTGGTCAGGTCTATTCAGGGGTCCAGGGGAGGAGGGTCTGTCAACCTCAGATTCAGGAGGAGCAGTGTGGTTTTCGCCCTGGTCGTGGAACAGTGGACCAGCTCTATACTCTCCGCAGGGTTCTGGAGGGTTCATGGGAGTTTGCGCAACCAGTCTACATGTGCTTTGTGGACTTGGAGAAGGCATTCGACCGTGTCCCTTGGGGAGTGCTCCGGGAGTATGGGGTGCCGGGCTTCCTTATGAGGGCTGTTCGGTCCCTGTATGACCGGTGCGAGAGCCTGGTCCACGTGGGCAGCAATAAGTCAGACTTGTTTCTGGTGAGGGTTGGACTCCGCCAGGGCTGTCCTTTGTCACCAATTCTGTTCATAGTTTTTATGGACAGAATTTCAAGGTGCAGCCACGGTGTGGAGGGTGTCCGGTTTGGTGACCTCAGGATTAGGTCTCTGCTTTTTGCAGATGATGTGGTTCTGTTGGCCTCATCAGACCGTGACCTTCGGCTCTCACTTGGACAGTTCGCAGTCGAGTGTGAAGCGGCTGGGATGAGAATCAGCACCTCCAAGTTCGAGACCATGGTCCTCAGCCGGAAAAGGGTAGAATGCTCTCTCCGGGTCGGGGATGGGATCCTCCCCCAAAGTGAAGGAGTTTAAGTATCTCGGGGTCTTGTTCAGGAGTGGGGGGACGATGAAAATGGAGATCGACAGGCAGATTGGGGCTCCATCCGCAGTGATGCGGGCGCTGCATCGGTCTGTCATGGTGAAGAAGGAGCTGAGCCAAAAGGCAAAGCTTTCAATTTACCAGTCGATCTACATCCCTACCCTCACCTATGGTCATGAGCTGTGGGTAGTGACCGAAAGAACGAGATCGTGAGAGCAAGCGGTCGAAATGAGTTTCCTCCACAGGGTGCCTGGGGTCTCCCTTAGAGATAGGGTAAGGAGCTCAGTCATTCGGGAGGGACTCAGAGTAGAGCCGCTGCTCCTCCGCATCGAGAGGATCCAGATGAGGTGACTCGTGCATCTGGTCAGGATGCCTCCTGGACGCCTCCCTGGTGAGGTGCTCCGGGCATGTCCCACTGGGAGGAGGCCCCGGGGAAGACCCAGGACACGCTGGAAAGACTATGTCTTCCGGCTGGCCTGGGAACGCCTCGGGATTCCCCCAGAGGAGCTGGATGAAGTGGCCGGGGAGAGGGAAGTCTGGGTTTCCTTGCTGAGACTGCTGCCCCCGTGACACGACCTCGGATAAGCGGGAGATAATGGATGGATGGATAACGATTCACATAAAACAGGTCACAATCTGCACACTGTGAGGGGAGCCTATCAAAACTTGTTTTTAAAGACTCACAAGTGATCTTTTTAATTAGGCTCTGCAGCCACGCATGTATTCCCCTTACTGAGCTGGTCGCAGATATATGAAACCACGCCTTGTAATTATAACAGCATTAGTAAGAATTTATTGGTTATTAAATGGAATATTTATAACCAAACTAAAGACTGTGGCTGAGAATAAGCTCCCCCCCTAGGGAGAGTAAACTAGCAAGAAGATCTGAGTTATTTATTTATTTATTTTTGTTGTACCTCATATATAAAGAGATCATATGATGAATCACATTTCTGGAATCATTTGGATCTAAAAAAACAGATGTCTTTACACTCGCAAAGTATTACCAGACATGTTGAATGGAATTGCTAATTCCTCCTGTGACTAAATATCCTTTCTTCTCGTGTCTTTTCCTATGTGTAGGTTAATAGGAGCATGAGTTCTGCAAGATATATAAAACATGTATTTGGGAAGAGGAAAATTCTTGGGACGTACAAATTAAATAAATGTCTTTGATCCCACAAACAATCAGTATCTACATGCCTACTAGCAAAGAAACTGTTTTGTTTCGCAGTGTGTATGCTGTAATACTGTGCGGAAGTCTTGGGCAGTCAAGGGAGATACTATACAATGCACAGCTTGTCATGCATTAACCCTTATTAATATAAAACAGCACAATAAACAATAAGTCATTATTAATATGTGACAAAGCCGCAGGTTAACAGACTCATGGTGAACAAAGTACTCAAACTACAACACCCCTCATGGCCCTCCAACAGAGACAGGCAGGATCCTTCTGTAACATTTTTCACATTATTTTTTAATAGCCATCCATCTTCCAAGCTTAGCAAGCGCAGGGTGATGAGGCCAGTCCCGGAGACCATCCCAGACCGAGTGATCCACAAGACGGAGACACGCTATCAACCAGGCGCCAGCCTATCACATGTCATCAGCAATTTACAAACACCGATTAACCTAACTATGCAAATGTTATTATTCAATCTAATTTCATTTTTAAAATATTCTCGGTTAACAACAACAATATTATGTGTTGCCAAAGGAAAGCTGTCCTTCTTCTTAGCCGATAATCCCAGGTTCGGATCTGTGTTTAGCATTCCGTGAGGAACTGTAGGGCTCCATTCACATCCAAGGACTCCTCTTTTCTCTGTGCCTTTGAATAGGCCGTCAGACGCAGTAAAGAGGGGGAATACATTAATGACTTGCCCATGCCAAAGGTTTCCTCTTAAGCTGTGAGTAAGAAAGCAGTTTGTGACTGCTGGGAAAGACGGATTCGAAATGGTCCATTAAGAGATGGACTTTGTTCATAAACCACGGGTACGTAAAACACCTGAAACATTGGTAATCCTCGTATGACATTGTCGTTCCTTGCTAATTTCAATAGCAAACAGAAATAGAGATAGGAATGTTGGCGGTGCGAGTGTTTTCCATTAGTGCAGCAGCACAGGGAACCTTACTAACATGACGCCTGTATGTAAATTAGCTGGAAATCTATTACAAGGAACAAATGGAACAATTCAGGGTGACTGCAGGCTTCCTGCTCTTTTAGGGGCCGGACGCAGGACAGCGCAGGGGACTCTGGCAGCACGACGCAGAAAAGGCGCAACAGCACATCGCCGCGCAACCAGTATAACATAATATGGAATATTAAGCGACACACTTAGAGCAAGCTTGCCCATGACAGTCCATGAGATTTATAATTAAGAAATAAGGGTTCTGACGCAGCAGATGAAGAGTAACGAGTGGCAGAGAGACTTTGGGAGCCTGACCAAAAGCATTGAAGCCATTATCCATTCTTGGTTAAGCATGTAATAAAGCACCACAACTGGAAGGGGAGAGTGAAGCAGGTTACTAGACTTTTCTGATCACTTGGATTATTATTTTTCTTAAAAATACATTACTCTAAACATGGGCCTTGCCAGTTAACTAAAATTAGTCCATTGCTGTATGTGTGGCTGGAAAAGCACAGGGGATAAGATGCAGAATGCATAATGCGTTATACTGTATGTGTTGCTAGGGGCAAATGTTGAAAATGTAGAAGATTAACTTGTCAAAAGTGGATGAGGTAATTTGTTACTATTTATTGTACAATTTGTTGTACCGTTGATCAAAAGTCTAAGCAGGACATGTCTTAGATTCACTTTGCAATGGGAAGGAATGAAGCCTAAAGTTTCTGTTATCTGAGATTCCCTGAAATGTCTGGAATTTGAAATGAAAGTGCAAAGCATTTACCTCATATGTATGTGCATGTGTGTGTCTATGTATATGTATAACCTCAAGTAATCATTAGTGTATGTTCAGAAACTATATGTCAATGAATTGCCACAATTCACCTAAATAAAATTAATAAATTAAATTTCCTTGTTTTAACTGCCCACTATCCCACATGACTTGCCAAGGAGAATCCTCACCATTTCATCAAAAGCTCATAAAAAGTGCAAGATTATGCATGGCATGTCAGCTAAAAGTTACTACAGCAGTGACACTAATGTGATCATGATCTCTTTTTGCTGGAACCTTCCAGGATGTTAATCTACGCACTGTGCCGCTGAGAGGTCTGCAGCTGACAGCTCCCGTGAAACACCTTGAACAATACGGCCTTCCAGTGCCTTCCAGTGCCAAAAATGGAAACCTCCCACCCTTGGCTGCCACGGCACGTCTTACAGGAATGGCAAAGCGTACTAGATGGTCGACATTAGAACTTTGTGGTGGTAAGGCACATAATGACCCCCCCATAGTCTCTTGTCCTTGTGTGTCTCAGATGTGCATTAGTATTTGTCCCATGTTTATTACAAAGATTACAAGTATATTCTGCTCTTTGTTTGATTTCAACTGATACTTTGATTTTTTTTCCCAGAGGTGAGAAGATACCAGGCTTTTGTGATCCATTGTAGCTCAATGGCAAGGAATAAACTAAAGTGAATGTTGCCTGAGACAGAAGAGCAGATGTATGGTTACCCCCTAATCCATGTTAGGAGGGACACTATCATCTACTTCAGGCTTTGCAAACTACTGTCAAAATGAAAGGCTCCTCTTCTCTGCTAAATTGTTTGGTTCGTCTTGTACTTTTACTGGTTTGTTTCCTTGATCGAGAGACTCAACCAGCTGTTTCACATTAACATTAGTGACCAATCGGCACACAGCAATAACTCGGTGCTTAAGTGAAATCCAGGTTCTTTTAATTGAAATTGTCTATGTCATGGCACATAGTGTCCCTCCTGACATAGAACAGGGTGTCACTCTAGGGGGAAGTAAAGGGATAGATGAGATGTGGATTTGATTAATCTGTTGAGATGGTGGTGTGTGTTTTGACTGTGTACCTTCCATGCCACGGCTTCATATTCAGGGAGCCCCCTGTCTTGTGCTTCCAGGCATAGTCTCCAGGTTCCAGGTTCCGGATGGATGCTATGCATGATGGATGGATCAATGGATAGTGGATGGATCATTGGATAGATGGATGGATGGACTGATGCATGGATGAATGGATGGATAGATGGGTTTATGAATGGATGGATAGATGGGTTTATTTGGTTTGCTGATATGGCAGCATGTGTGTTTCTTTGTGTGAATCTATTTTAAGCAATCAAGCCCCATTATTGCTGGAACATGGGTGAGATCTGCTCCTCAAGCCCCAGGGCTGCTCTTCATTAGGCTGCTGACGTAGGAGACGCGCCGACCTGCAGGCCAGCTGCAGGACCTTAAAGATAATGGTTAGCAGGACATTGAAAGCTAATTCTTAGTATCACACGGCTTTTTGTGACACGGCCCTCAGCTCCTGCCTCCACACAGGCTTGTGATGTGACCTTTCACCGTAGCCCAGCTCTCCTCGCTCACTTCTGTAGGCTCCTGGATGCATTAGTCGCTGATCTGCAGTTGACCTCGCCTCGCCTCCAGCCTCTCACCAAACCTGCCGGCCTCTTGCTTCCAGCGATGTGCGGCCCCCCGCGTTTCGGTCGCCTCCTCGGCCCCTGCTACCCTCTGTGCCCCGTAGAGCAGACATGGGCACCACCCCTGAGGAGATGGCTCTGCCGTTTCTCCCGTCATGCCTCACCCCGTGCTGCCCCCCAGAGGAAGAAAACCTGCAGGGCTTTTGAAGTTATTGGACTTATATGAGCTTGATTATGATACCTATCCTTGATTTTCCACAACTGCTTATCCTGGGCAGGGTCATAGTGGGCACAGAGACCAAACCGGCGGGCACAGAGACCAAACCGGCGGGCACAGAGACCAAACCGGC
>JABFEB020000035.1:22678958-22690772 GCA_019775895.2 Stomatorhinus ivindoensis | reverse complement strand
ACTATGCAGACTAGAGTCAATGTCTCACCTGGGCTAACTATGCAGACTAGAGTCAATGTCTCACCTGGGCTAACTATACAGACTAGAGTCAATGTCTCACCTGGGCTAACTATGCAGACTAGAGTCAATGTCTCACCTGGGCTAACTATGCAGACTAGAGTCAATGTCTCACCTGGGCTAACTATGTGCAAACTTCGTATACCATTCTTCACTTGTCCCCCCCGCCCCCCATTTCAATGTGGGTACCAGCCCTAACCCTACCTGGAAGATAGAACCCAGTGACGAGCCTGCTATTGAGGACTGGTCTGAAGAGCGGTCAGGTCTTGGAAGTAGTGCACATAAGCTGTCTTTTGCTGTACAACGACAGAGGATAGCAACTGATGGACAGCACCAGCACACAACGCCCCTCTGCCCTGAACACTGGGTAATACTCCTAAGTCACAGTGTTCAGTGTTTTCTGCCTTGGCTCTCCGTGAATCCAGATGTCGGAGGAGCTGCCTTTAGTACCTAGTGGATTCTTAAAGGTTCAGCCTTGAGGAACAGTTTTAGAGCTCCAGCACCAGACAGCCTAGACCCAACGGTGATTACTGATTTTTGCGGTTAGCATCCTGAGCGACCTCATGAACACCTCCTGAAGCATCAGCTGTGGGCACCTGGAGTACTGTATGGATTAAGCTGATTTCTCCATCTCCCCAGTGTACTGACAGCTGTACCATACTCCCCTGATTCTCTAGACTATTTAATTTGTTTAGCTAGTTTCCCCAGTGCAAGGAATAATTGACATTATTGTCAATTGTCTCATCTCTCCACATGTTCCTGCCTAACCCTTTACCCTCAAGACTGAGTTTCTGAGTTTTCAACCTTTGCTCCTGTTTCTGACTATTACCGAAGTTTAGGAACCTAGTTCCTGGGCCACCTTGATTGAGAACTTCTGGAGTTCCCAGTTACTTTTGTGTGTCACTTTCCCAATGGACAACAGGAAATGTGGCCTTTATGCTAAATATGCATGGAAAATACAACAAACTTGTAGGTTAAAATTCACACGTAATTTTGCTCAGAACTACACCGCCATCCTAAAGCAATGGAGAATTGTGTTTATAATTCATTAAATCTGGTCAGCAGATCACTCTTTCGTTTTCCACAGAATAAAAATTCTATGCCAATAAAAAGCACTGGCAAGTTTCACTGCAGCCGATGTTAGATCAAATAACTTCGGTTATTGATCATTTTTTCCAATACAAAAACATGAAGATACAAACAAAAAAATATGCATTAATGCATTTAATATAACTGAGGTACAAAAATAATTCCATCTGCTCAATTTTTATATCTCTGCTTATATCTCGTCTCCCTGCACTTCATTGTAAATGGATCTTCGGGCCTACTTCTAAGAACGTTTCCCGTTCTTATTGATGGTCACTTGAGGTCATCCTCTGGTTTACTAG
Organism: Stomatorhinus ivindoensis; assembly: GCA_019775895.2. NCBI lineage: Eukaryota > Metazoa > Chordata > Actinopteri > Osteoglossiformes > Mormyridae > Stomatorhinus > Stomatorhinus ivindoensis. The sequence goes on along the minus strand of JABFEB020000035.1, from coordinate 22,689,327 downwards.
GCACTGCCCGATAAGTTTACAGTCGTCTCTGCCATAGGAAAGTTACTTCTACCCTCTAACTGGCTGGTTTTAAGATATTCCCAGTGTCTCCAGCTTCAACTTGTTCTTGCGTACTGTGTCTTAGAAACCTTGAGCCTGCAAGCAGCCTGCTGCTCAGCGTAGCCTTCTGGCAGCAGAACCAGGGTAAACCAGGATTTAATAATGTAGACTTTTTTTAAATATAAAGTTGTCTCTTAATTTTCCATAGCTGTGTGTGTGTGCGCGCATGCATGTGTGCGTGTGTGTGTCTGTGCATTAATTAATCTAATAGTCCTTTAAAAGTGTTCCAGTAACTATTTAAAAAGTTTTCATCTACAAAGCCTGATAAATTACCCTGTCATGGAAGCGATGATATTCCCTCTCATGGATTCTGCTTGGAACAGATAAAAGTGCCAACGTTAGTAATGTGGAACCCCCATTATTTTCAGGTTCAAACAGTGAGGCGTATTCTTACTCATCACTGTGAAATTACAACATTCTGTTACATACAAAAATAAAATAGGATCACAGTAGGATGTCAAAATTATCATTTGTAGTTCTTATGGAATATTTATTTGGCATGGTAAACAGTATTATTCTAGTTATCATATCAATTGATATTTAATGTGCATATATGGTATGTAGGCATGTTTTTGTCTATTTGCATACAAACAATGATGGAAGATCAATACATATGCAACCATATATACAATAATACATTTCAATGCTTTATTACTATATTTAAAGAAAAATGTACATAAATCAAAGATCTATCATCATATGGAAATTAATAATTGAATTTAATAATATAACAATTGAAATTGTTTCAAAACATTAAGGCTGTTAAATATTGAGAAATTTCACAACTAAAAATTAGCTTATAATAAAAATTGTGCATTGTTTCGTTAAGTTTGTGTATATTTTTACAGAATAGGCAAGATCTGGTATATGGCAATTTAAAAATTGTACAAAAACAATCCTATTCTTGAAAAAACGGCTTGGAATAGGTTACTTAAGTTGATCAATAGGTTTTAAGTTAATCCATTTGGTTAATATTGCTATGATACAGTTACGTTAACTGAAACACATCTGTAGGCTAAATAAATGGGATTAAGGGAAGAAGAATATAAATATGGGGTATTGCATTACATTACCGACACCTTCATAATGAATTCATAGAATATTCAGCGTGCCTTCATAATGCATTCATAGAACATTCACGGCGCCTTCATAATGAATTCATAGAATATTCAGCGTGGCTTCATAATGCATTCATAGAACATTCAGTGCGCCTTCATAATGAATTCATAGAATATTCAGCGTGCCTTCATAATGCATTCATAGAACATTCACAGCGCCTTCATAATGAATTCATAGAACATTGAGTGTGCTGTTACGATCCCCAGTCTAGGGTTGGGGATCGCCAGAAAGGAATAGGTGAGGGAAAGGGGAAGACGGGACAAATCAGTGATGGGAAAAGGTAACACAGGACATAACGGGATCTTTTTTTGTATTTTCCTTTTTTTATTCACAAAGACTTTACAACACGAAAGACTTCGGGAGTGACTAGGGTCAAAACAACAACCAAAACAACACGAGTCAATCAGAAAATGCAAAGTCACACAGCCAAACAAACCAAGAGGTCGAGCAAATAGCTTTCGAATGTACGAGATGCGGCTTCTTCAAGGCAGCGGACCAGATATGACGAATAGGACATCGGAAGGGACGTGGGTGGAGCCGAGATGGATGGGCGGAGTGTGGTCGGGAGGTGGAGCCAAGATGTAGCCGGGAAATGACGATGAGGGAGGGAGCAGCGGAGAATCTGAAACGTCCAGCTTACGGCACGTAACAGTGCCTTCATAATGAATTCATAGAATATTCAGTGCGCCTTCATAATGCATTCTTAGAACATTCATAAGCAGCATGTAAATATATTCTATGATAATAATATATGAAACAAGTATATTATATGATTATAATTATATGCTGTTTGTAGAATAGAAAGTACAATAATTAGACCCTATATTAAAATCTGAAATGCCTCTGTAAAAATTAAATTGTGTCCACTTTTCTAGTTATCATCATCATCATCAAAAAACACTCTTTCCAAGAACAGTGAACAAAGTAGTGCGAATAAGATAAAGTCATGCATCCAAGTTCTGGCTATAAAGAAAGCAGGGAAACCATCACTGAAATACATCAGTCCAGCTGAAGAGGATATCCAGGCCTACTTTCTCATTCTAAGGTTCAGCAAAAGGACTCGCCATGATCAAATGCACCCCACAGCCCTGCGTAGCAATTTAATTGCTAGCTGCTAGCTTGCAAGGACTCAGCAAAAGAGGGTATGAACTTATACCCATCCAAGAGGAGCAAACTACGTAGCAAACGGCAAACCCACCGCTGTAGAGTGAAACCATCCTTACATATGTACACCATGGGCTCTCTGTTCTGGAGATCTCACAGTTGGTTCTATTGTCCCCTCTCCCCTGAATGAGGACTATTCCCCATGTTTGCGCAGGCAGGTTCTCTGGCTAGAGAACACGGTACCTCTAAATCACCCCTAGTGTATGATTATGTGCTCTTTGAGGGGTTGCTATACTGTATGGAGGTATCTCCAGGCTTAAGTAGTGAGGTTCCTAGAATAAATCATGGAATGCTCACCAGGGTTGTCTATTGTATAGGCAGTATGTAATAATAATAATAATAATACATTGGATTTGATTAACAATTATTAATTGATGAATAATACATTTATTATGATAGCAGCAGCAGTAACAGTAGTCATTTTTGCACTAGTATTGAGAAGTTGTTTAAGCGCAGAGATTCATGCATGATGGGTTTAAGTTCCCAGTCACTGTCATTAGTCTCAGTCTTCCTTCTTATTGCAGCTCAGCATAAACAACAGAAAACAGCAAAAAGGCGCTGCTGTTTATACATGCGCGGCGAAGGTTTATTTACTTCAGCATGGAGCGCTATTCAGCATCTTATTTTGTCAACGCTGATTGACAGAAAGTCCCCAAATATGTTTCGCAAATCAAGTGGCTTCACCATCTCTGAGAAATGTGAGAGAACACAGCGGTCTGAATTTAACTGCCTGTGATTCCATCGTCTGTGTCAAAGGCTGCCCTCAGACCTGACAGAAATGCATCTGAAAATGTGAGTCATCGCTGCCCCGTCATAGCTCTCCGCTGAAACCTCTAATCCTCCAAGCCAGGGAAATCTTCAACAGTACAGCTTTGAGTGGAATCTGACAGAATTCTGTCTAGTTTCTTGACCACTTAGCTCATTGTTAGCAGATCAAACAAGCCTTAATAAGAAATTCGGCAATGACCACATTTACAAAGTCTTAACTAGTCCTGGTTCATCAAGACAAATTTCTGTCTATATGAAACTATATGAGTGCATTCTGAGTGTGCACCAAGAACTTAATGCACACTTACCCCCAAGAGCTTCTAAACTGCATATACTAACCAGCACTATTTTAAAAAAGGTCTGGTAATCTCTAATTACTGCTAGGTTAACACTGTTTCTGAGCAGGGCAGCATGGGCAGCTGATGACTTGTGAAGACAGTATTTCAAAATAGCCCAGGTCTGCAGTCCATGCTGTGTAGCTCGCAGTGTGATAAAATGCTTCTCTATTGCCTATCAAGACAAGAATGGACAAGCCATTGGCAAATACATGGGCGGGGGTGCAGGAAGGCAATAGAAAAGACTGGAGAGAAGCTGGATTGATTTCTTTTGTTCAGCATTATCAGCCACTATATACATGTCATTAACCGATTGTTTTATTGGATTAGAATTACAGTAGAACCTTGGAACTCGACCGCCTCTCAACCAACTCGGACATTGAACGGGTCTGTTGGATTTTTTTCAACTTCGACTGAAATCTTGGAACTTGACCATTCCTGCCAAAAATCGTATGGGTCAAGACATGTTCGACTCTACCAATTTGGACCTCCGGATGGGCCAGTCGAGAAAAAACCTAACAGCAACTCCACAGAAATCTCGGAACATGATAAAAAAAAAAATCGTAGACCTACTGGGATGCTGATGCCTATGAATCTCTGTCAGTCTCGCGGTTCCTCTCCACCGAGTTTGATACGGGAAAGCTGTGTTCCATGTGAAATTTTTTGTGCTCTATCTGCAGTACATTTAGTGATACAGCAAACCAACGTGGAAAGTAGTGAGAGTGACTGTAGAGCATAAAAAGGGAAGGTGCTGTACATGTTTCTGCTTTCGCTCCAGAGTACAGGATTGTCATGTATTTTTAAGTTTAGTGTTTTTTCATGTGTGTTTTAGTTTAATATTAATTTTTAATACTTTTATCATTACTTAGGTAGATAGATAAATTTAAACAGGCAATCATTTCTGGGTCGGGAACACATTAAATTCATTTACATTATTTCTTATGGGGAAAAGGTGATTTGCACCTTAACCAAATAGCAACTCGACCATCCTTCTGGAACGAATTAAGTTTGTGTTCCAAGGTACCACTCTATGTGCTTCAGTTCTTCCTCTGATTATTACTGCAACCATTGTTAGATTGTTTGAAAGAAGTAAAAACCATTTGGCTCAGTTTAAACTTAGCCTTAATGAAAATAAAAGAGAAGTTGTTGTGTTTGGGCAGCCTAAGGCATTTGATAAGCTGGGCAGCTCTCTTGGACATACCTCAGTGGACTAAGCCAGCTGTTAAAAACCTTAGAGTGATTTTTGATAGTTCGTTTAAACTCGACAAACAGATCAGCTCGGTCATCAAGACCGGCTTCAGCTGAGACTCTTAGCCAAGGTAAAGGACTATTTACCAAGGAAAGATTTAGAGAAAGTCACTCGTGCTTTCATCTCCTCGCACTTCAATTATTGTAATTTGTTGAATGAATGAGTCGTCCCCGAACAGATTTTGATTGTGTGTGTGTGTCTATTATGGCATGACATTAGGTTTGAACATTCACTCTTTAAGGACACAGATGTAACTGTTGTAAAGATTGTCTTATGAAACATTGCACAAAAATGACTGTATATGAACTTTATCTGTCATTAAATAAATAAGTAAATAACAAAATTAGTCTCAAAAAACGACTTCCATGTGTTGCATTTTCATTCACATTGAAATAAACTACACCAGGCTTCACAGACAGAACTGCATTGTTTCTATTTGTCAGATGGACGCATGGTTTATATGCTTGAAACCAATTAGATCAATACTATCCAATCATACACCATCCAATCATACACTATCCAAACATATAAATCTACAATCAAGTTCATGACATCATGATAATTTGTGTTTTATTATAATCGTATTATGCCATTGAAAACATTTGGTTGACAAATAATTGTCAGCATAGTTTTCGTCAACCAAAGTAATGCTGGTACAACTGTCAGAACCCTAACCCCCCACTCAGTCTGGGCACCGACGGCATGTCAGCTAACCATGGCCAGAAATCTGCTTGGTGTGTTTAAGGTTTAAAATTGTATGTCTGCCCTGGAGTGGAGTGACTTCCCACCATGGTGTAGTATGTGTCTGACGTTCTTCCTGGAACTGGTTCCAATAAGCAATTAATGGATGGATGGATGTTATGTCATGGGCTTTACAGGATGGATGGATGGAGGATGGATAGATGGTTGGATTCATGTCATGTCATGGATGGATGTCATGTCATGGGCTTTACCCAAATTGTGAAAGGTAATATTTCTTAAAATATTAGTAACATTGTTCAGTTATACACATTATAGCCTATCGTTTCATGTCAGTGTGCTTTATGTTTTAGACAGAATTTGTGCTAAGCTAGTTTTACTTGAATCAAGGAAAAGATATAAATGATTCTTTCTCCGGGTACATATTGATTGTACCAAGAGGTGTTTTTCTGGAAAACATATTGTTTGATCTTGAATTTTTTTCACCTCTGAGAATAAATTATTTTCGTATTCCTTCTCAACTGCCCATTGGATGCAGGCCTTCTTCCTGACGAGTTATTTTCCATGAATATGTGCCGATTGATGTTTGTTATGATTCCAGGGGACAAATGAATATACCAGGGATATGTCATAAAATAAAATTGGAATTTTTAAATTGATTTGTCAGTGACAATTAAACTGCTGGCAGTTTATCATCTTAGTCATTTTACATGATGCATTGATCCATCGATTTTCAATAACCAGTTAACCAACCAGGGTCATGGTAACACATGATCCATGGTCATTTGCTAGCAAACCAGTCAATCAAACAGCTAAACACATTGTCTAGCAGTGTTTCTTGTAAATGATTTTTATCTATAGATTTTTGAGAGAAGTAAAATATAAATAAATGTAAAATATAGGGTGATGGGGAAGGCTGGACATCTGTGCAAATAAAGTGTAATATGTTCAGGATATGATATCCTTCTTATTCCTAGTTACACTTTCTAGATTAAACAAGTATGGGGTTGGAGGACTTGGACTAAATATAGGCACATACTACAACCCAAGCTGATCAGAGATCAGATTTAATAAGCAACTTATTAAAAATGCTTTCAATGAGAGTCAGAAAATGTTAGTAAGGGAATCAATTAACTATATAAATGTATCATCCAGTATGCAACCTGAAAGACAGTTTGCTAAATTAGCATTCTGGCTTTTTAAGCACTTTGCCATCTCACCTATTCATGTCTCTGCTTTTTATATAACCTCACAGGCTATATTGCAGGATTGATATAACTGAACCACTGGCATCACATTACAATAAAATGGTCTCATTGATGTGTTATGACAAGTCAAAGCCAGCTCCTCCTACAGAAAGGTTTATAATTTTAGACAAGCCTACATTAATAAGATGACAGAGAATTTAAATTGAATTACCTGGGACAGTCCTTAAAGAGTTAGAGCTGCGAATGAGAAATGATGTAAATTCAAGGAAATGATTCTCTACATGGAGCACAACTCTATTAAGAAGGGGAAGAAATGGTCTTCTGTGTATTAATAAATTCTTTTGAAATAGCTTTGGATAGAATAAACAGTGAAGGAGAATTCAGAAAGTAATAGGGCAGAGTCCTAAGGCTGAATACAGCGGGGTTGTATAATAAAAAAGGACCAGAGTTTGTCAGTTCAGGTCCAGAGAGTAAAAGTCCACACCAGGATTTTGTTTCAACCAACCAGTTGAGTATCTGTGACTGTTTATAGTCAGTTGGTTGGCTGAAATATAATCTTGGTCTAGACTTTTACTCTCAGGACGTGAATTACTCACCTCTGAAAAGGAAGAGCAATGGGCAAGAACAGTAGAAATAGAATTAAGAACATAAAACAGAGTGATGCAAGAATGGTGTTTCACAGTGATCAGTAAAGGGTCCATCTCTCTTCCAAGTGTCTACATAACCAGGCCAAATGAATTAAACTTCTGAATATAGAAATTAAAACAAGCAATCATGAAGACAGTAAAATATTCATGCAGATTCAGATTGAATTCATAAGTGGCCTGACAACTCTCAAGGTAACATTAATTCTAGACTTTATATTCCAAGGAATGAGAATCTTGGCCATCAGAGCAAATACAAACAAATGATGCTCTTTTTAAGGTTATGTTATGGCATCAAATTACTAGATTGCTAGAATCTTTTTAAAATGTGCTTTAACGGGCAGTTTGTGTGAAGCGGGGATGTCACCGGCAGCCTGCGTGGAGATGGCGTCAGATGACGAGCTGTTTCACCCACCTGTGTGTCGTCAGCAGTGTTATAAGGCTGACTCCTGCTTGCTCTCTCAGCCTTGCCTGTGCACCAGATTGTGTTTCCCAAATAAAACTGAGCAAATTCTCTCTTCCGTCTCTGCATCCTCTTGTCACATGGATATATTTAGCTTCCCAAAAGAAGCCTTCTAACCATCGCCCAACTGTTTATCCTTTCCGGGGCTTATATCCCAGAATGATTAGGGCACGAGGCGGGGGGACACTTTGATGTGATGTCAGTCCATCGCAGGACACGCATTATACGCAAGTTAGAGATAACAATCTATTAATTGTGTCTCTTGAAACTGCAGGTAGACATCAGAACACCCTGACAAACAATGTGTGACACAGGGAAACATGCAAACTGCAGCCACACAGCAGAGAGGGGGCATCAAACCCCGGTGCTCCTACTGAGCCAGCGTACTGCATCTGCAGCCACCTTTACAGAAACAAAACACATAAGCTATGAAATAAAATAACACGGACAAGAGGCATCTTGTGATCAGAAAGATAATGGAACAAGGAGGAAAGTGTTTAAGGAGGTGTGTGTGTGTGTTTGCACCAGAAGAGTTTAATTAATTACATTTAATCAGAGCTTTAAGCTTGTTCCCTTACACTATGACATTTGATGAACTACAGTGGGGAGAGTTTATCATCATTTTTGTCGATTATGCTGTTATGTTTTTAAAACAGTTTCATTGACAGTGGCATGTACTACAGGAACCAATCAAGTGCGCGGGCAGCATTGATCACGTTAGGCACGCACTGGTGCTGGGATTGGCTGCAACGGCACTTTGGTCAGCTTTGTATATATATACACGCACACACACCCACGCACACACGCACACATATAAATACACACACACACACATATATATATATATATACACACACACACAGATGCGCACACATATATATATATACACACACACACACACACAAATGTATATATATACACACACATGCACACGCACACACGCACACATATATATACACACACACACACATATATATATATATACACACTAGTCCCCAAATATACACACACACACACAGATGCGCACACATATATATATACACACACACACATATATATATATATATATACACACACAGATGCGCACACATATATATATACACACACACACACACGTATGTATATATATATATATATGTACACACACACACACACGTATATATATACACACACACAGATGCGCACACATATATATACACACACACACACACACGTATATATATATAAAAGGCAGCAGGGACACTGCTGCTACATTGAGAGTCCAGACTGAACTTCCTGCCAAAATGAGACATTATAACAATAAGTGTCAGCTGAATAATGGAGAAAAATCCGGCAGGGCTCATTGTTCATCGTAATGGTCATTCTGACCGTAAGACAACTCCCTGCTTTTCAATTCATGCCTCCTCCGCACTACAGCGCCTCTCCGTTGCCAGCCAATGTAGAGTCTATTTTTTCGTTCACCATCACATCTTTCCAACCTATTAGCGCCTCGCTGCACATCCAGAGACGAGCTCCGCATTTCTGATTGGGACGCATTTGCATTTACAAATTGCGTTGCCTGTTCCGCTCTTTCATGAAGAAGAGGTTTTTTTTGGCTGTTCTGTATGATGTCCCCTTGCATGGGGATTTTCTCTGTCAGCTTTCCTGGTGTCCTATTTAAGATTTTCTCAGTCATGCTGGATGCATTAAGGCTCTCCAAGACATTAGCCTGTTCACTCTTTTCTGCAAGGGATTATTCTCACAAGACATTCAATTTTTAATGAAAATGAGTGTTATATCCCAAAACCTAGAGAGGTGTCTTTCATTCAACTGTCTTTTTTTTAAGAGTTCAAACTTCCTTTGCAAAACTAAGTACCAGTAAAATAGATGTGAAATGACCCTGAACCTAAAATAGTTGGGTCCCAAAGTTCTATCTACCTGTCTGCCTGCCTGTCTGCCTGCCTGTCTGTCTGCCTGTCTGTCTGCCTGACTGACTGACTGAACTGTCCCTTTAAAATCTCTATGCTTGCAGTAGTAACACACTGTTCCTTAATAATGAGCATATAATGATGTGCAGCATAGCCGCCCAGCAGATAACACTGTAGCCTCCCACCTCCAGTGTTGAAGTTTTACTCTTGACCCCGGTTCTGCGTAAGTAGGGTTTGCAGGCTCTCCATGTGTTTACTCAGGTGTCCTCCAGGGACGCCACTTATCTCCCACAGTCGACAGGTACTTAAGTGAATGGCTGGTTCTTAACTCTGAGTGTGTGCTCTGCAGTGAACTGCTTCCCCTTCCTGTCTCGTGTCCTCAGCTCTCTGGGATAGACCTCAGGTTCACTCTAGCTCTGTGCTAAGATGCTGGCCCAGCAGAGGGGCATGAATACCCTGGTAGATTAAGGGAGCCCAGCATAGGGGCATGAATACCGTGGTAGATTAAGGGGGCCCAGCATAGGGGCATGAATACCCTGGTAGATTAAGGGGGCCCAGCAGAGGGGCATGAATACCCTGGTAGATTAAGGGGGCCTGGCAGAGGGGCATGAATACCCTGGTAGATTAAGGGGGCCCGGCAGAGGGGCATGAATACCCTGGTAGATTAAGGGGGCCCAGCAGAGGGGCATGAATACCCTGGTAGATTAAGGGGGC
>JABFEB020000035.1:22612764-22629901 GCA_019775895.2 Stomatorhinus ivindoensis | reverse complement strand
CTTTTACCTTGTGTAACCACAGTATCTCATCTTTTAAAAAGCTGTTATGACTAGTGAGCTGTCTGTTTCTTTATCGCCACTTCAGTGCTTATCACTTACGTGATTTACTAAAAAAGTTGCATCTGGCGTGCTCTGCTAACTTAATTTAATAATCATAAATATACGCAGATATCATGCAAATTACTAACTTTTCAGCATCACAATATTTTAGGCATACTACCAATTTGATTATTGAATCATGGGCGAATAAAATGTCCGTATAGTTCTGAAAAGGCCCGTGTCCATTATCTAAAGTCCTGCAGTGACATACAGTTTGTGGTTGTCAAATAAAAATTAACTGAAATTAAATGGTCAAGTTGATTTTCTAGTGGAAAATTAATCGTTTAGAATAAGTGGCCAATCGGTAAAATAGTTGATAGATTAATCAGCAGAAAAATAGTCGTTAGTGGCAGCACACACACACACACACACACACACACACACACACACACTGAGGGCAGACACGGATTTAGCCGATGCTTTTATCCAAAGTGGCGTACATTTTTGAGAAAGCAAGCTGAGCTGGTCCTTCCAGCACCTGGGGACTCCCGGTGGCTTTCCTGATGGTCACCTCCGGATCACACGCTCAGCAGCCGAACCCGCTGCCCCCTACAGACTGCCACCACTCATCACACTCACTTTGCATGTATATGTAGCCCCAGAAAAAGCTTATTCTTAATGATAATAGTTTTATCATTTACCATATCAGTTACAGTGCTACAGTGACTTCACGTCCTGTCCCGATCAGTCAGGTAATAAACCCCCCCCCCCAAATCTGTTGTTGACTCTTGTGTCCCTTGGCACTTGTTTGACTTTCGACAAAAATTGCGCAGCCTGGTAAGAAATTGTGCATCTATATAGGTGCCAGTTCCCAACAATTGTCCTTTACTGGTGTTTTGACGGCATTTGCAGAGGCAGTTATAACCCTGTTAGTGCTGAAAGCTAACAGGAAGGCTGACGGGATGCACCAGAAGCTTCTTTGTAGTCAGGTGTTTTTTCTTTTTTGAAGCCAGCTCACCAGTTTCTCTTCCCTGTAATTACTTTCCAGTTTCATATACCAGAGTGAGTCTGCTTTTGGGATGCTCTTTTTGACAGCAGAAAATCCTTGAAAATGTTTGAAAAATACAAGAAAATGTCTTGTGGGATTTTCCTCGCTCATAAAGATCAAACTACTGGTTCAGGTTATGTTTGATTCACCTTCCTTTCACAGAATGTAAACATCTTAATCTTCACCTGTTTCTTTCACCTATTATACATTCCTTGTGTCATCTATGGTAACAGCAGTGATTTTTTGCCCTTTTTTGCCCCAAATATTACATACCTTTTTTTTTAAAGCATTTTAAAAACCCCTGCCCCCTCCATGTCTGGTAATGCCCTGACCGCTGCAAGCCCAGGAATGCATTTCACACTGCGTTTTTAACCCCAGATGATTTTAATTTTGGTTGAAACTTCAGAATTGAAGTCAGAATTATTTTATTTGTGCTTTACAACTGTTCTTATGAATTTACTTCATTGCATGCCAAGAAAGAACGTGTTAAGCCCATTGTGGATGATTACCGCATGCTTTAATGTGCTGCACTTCAAGCTGAAAAAGAAAGAAGTCATTCTGGGACAGGGGGCATGTTAGGGGATCGTATTGCTGCAGGCCCGGTGCATGCAGCCTCGCCTGGGGCTCAAAGCTGTTCGCCTGTAAATTCTCACCTTCCTTTTGTATGCAGCTGAGCGCTGACCCAGGTAATGCACTTCTGTGTGTGAAAGTGAGGGATGTTCCCCAGGCAGCAGTTTTAACTCTTTCTGCTCCCAATTGACCTCGGGTGCAAGCCTGTTACATGTGCAGCCTGAAGGAGCACTAAGATGTCGTGTAATATCGTGTAATGTGCTTGTTTATGCTTTTCTGCGATTTGTCACTTGAGTTGCCACCTGTGTGGATTCTCTACCTTGATGGCCCAAGTCATTTCAGTTTTGCTTGATTCAAACTTGAGGTCATGTTATTGATGGAGTTAATAAATAACATTTTATATGTAAAAATTTTAGATCGAGCCAGTTTTATTCTAAATTCTTATTCAGTTTTCTTTCAGTTTTAGCCGTATGGATGAATCGTATTGCCAAACTAAAATATGCTAACAAATTTCCATGAATAATATTGTGCATGATCAGGACTCCTGTTCTGTTGCTTAGACATAATTAGAATGGAAAGCAAACAAATTTTGTAATTTTGATTAAGTTAGATATGAGATCTACGTCACCGTCAGCGGTGCCTTTTTATTTGGTAACGTGAGACCCCTGGTGGCCATATTTGTCTATTGCAGTTTGATTCTCATAATGAGGAAAACCTAACGCTTCCATGTATTACAATTTTTTTATTTCTTTTTAAGATTTGCATATTAGCTGTGGGGTTGTTCAGGCATTTCAATGACAAAAACTCAGAGCTTCACTTGATTGCCCTTTTATTTTGAATAACAAAAGTAAATCAGATCAAAGAAGATCTGCCGGAATTGAATTACCTCTCATCTCCTGTACAGTGAAGTCATTAATTCTATGCTTTGTAATAAGTGAGAAATAATTAATGGAATGATCTGGTACACAGTGACTGATCCCTTTCTGTTTTCTCTTTCTCAGTCACTACAGATTTTTTCTCTCCAATACAGATTTCAAGGTGCTAAAAACTCTAATAATATCAGCTGAAATAATTGAATATGGTCAAAAAACATTTTTATTTAAGCAGTGTTTTACTGACTGATTCTGAAATCCAAATCAGAAATTTAAAGTCTTAAAAAATCTTAAAAGCTACATATAAGACTGCCTGTATAACTTAGTCTTAAATAATATGAACTTTCACAGTGTTGAACTCTCAGAAGAGAGCAAATTTAAATCCCAAGGGTGTCACACTATAAATGTAGGAAACACCTTTCTGAATTTCCTCTAGTCGGGGGGGCTCCTTTGCACCTCGTCGATGTTTAGAGACAGGGCGTTATTGCCCGGTTTTCCACTTATGCTGAGAGATTTGAGGAACCATAATATCTGATATATTGGTACATCCCATTTAAGATATGTGATTCTCCAGGCTGGCTGGTGAAGCTGACCTCTGTACTTTAATGACTTGCTTCAGTGCTGGTGAGCTGAATATTTTCGCTTCAGCTATTTGCATCGTCAGACTATTTTCATATGCTAGCATGCAAGCTGAACTGTTATAGATTTTATTGTCCAGGGAAACTTTATTTTTAGAAACAAATAACTCATCTGCCAGGTATCATGACTGATAAGTACAGTCAGGTTCTTGTGAATCATTTCAGACGTGCAGGTCTGTACAGCTGCAGTAGTGTTGTGCATAATATGGGCTGTTTTGTGTTTGCGCTACCAGGGTGAACAAAGAGTGCTGTTGCCAGAGGAGACATTTAATATCTACATATATGGTTGCTGGACTTATTGTCCCCCTTTGTGGATGCTTCCAGTCAAACGTTTGTTGGTTTGTCTTGTTGGTGTCCGTGTTGCAGGGTGGCGAGTATCATCTCGCAATTCCCACACGCTCCCTTTGGAAATTCACACGGTTGCAAGTTTTTCCCCACTGTTTTATCTATAAAGTCATTTACGATTGTCTCCATTCATTCATCCAGTTCATATTTGATCCATTAAAATTAATCAATAATTGTATTTGAAATTTGGTCAACACTGTCTGAATTCTATAATTCATTGGACCAGTGAGAAGGTCATCAGGTGCCACCCCTTTGATTATCTGATTACTGCATGAATACTGAAAGTACTTGGAAGAAATACACCTTCAGGGGCTTGTTTGTGTGAAGGAGGCTGGTTGTGCTGGATTTTGAAACTCTTTGTCAGATCGTGTTGGAACACATGAACGTTTATCTCAATGATAGATGGGGGGTTATCTTAATGATAGATTAAAATCATCTGGGGTTAAAAACGCACTTCAGCAACTATTCCCAGGTGCCCATCCCTGCACCTAACCAGATGAATAGAATGGAAACCAGTTTGCCTTCCATAGCTGGACTTCCTTGGCAGGGCTGGGACCCAACCTTGGTTCTGGCTTTTTTGCAGTACATCCAGGCAGAGGTGGACAAAGTACACACATTCCTTACTTAAGTGAAAGTACAGATACCACTGGTCAAATGTTACTCCAATACAAGTGAAAGTCATGCAGTCAAATTTTTACTTAAGTTAAAGAACTGAAGTACTTGCTTTTAAAAATACTTAAGTATTAAAAGTACATATTCTTTCACCACATTGGTGCATTATTGACACATACAATACCTAATGCCTCTGACTAGCTTGTAGAACCTCTAGAATAAGAAATTGGTAAAATGTTACAGAATGAAACAACACAAGCCGACAAAGAAAACAAGCATTTTATATTTAACAAGTCATCAAAACAATCCCAGTGTGGTCAAACTACTCAAACTTGTAAAAGTCCCTCATTTAGCATGTGCAGAAGCTGGTTCTCAAAGTTACATGAGCTGATAGCTGCCCGTCTAGGCCTGAAGATCCATCCAGCTGTACGAAAAGCCTCTCGCATGCTGCTGAGGCAGGCTGGGCTGTGTTTAGCTTGAGCGATAGTTTACATACAGCAGGATAAGCGCTCAACATAGTCACACCTTCAGCTGCACATGTTAGAAGACAACCAGTTACATGCATACCTATGTCTGTATGCTTGATATTATGCATCTGTAAAGGGCTTTTTGTGTTGAGCTAAAATCCAAGCAACTCTGAGGGAACATTCTTGAAGATGTTGTTGGGCGGTGAAAGAATAGGTTAAGATCCTGGTGGATTGATCGTATTGGGCTCTGAGACTCTGCTAATTTTCTGGGACCTCTGGGAGTTCAGACTTGGGTGGGTATGATTGGTCAAAGGCTTTCTGCTTTGTCTCATAGTAGCGTTTGACGTTGCCGCTTTTAATAAGTGCCACGGTTTCTGAACATATGAGACTCTGGTTTCGTGCTTGCAGCCGGAAGAATAAACATGTATGCGTCAGTCCATTCAGTCTTGAAGGTTCTTTTTCCGGTGTCTACTCTTCTCCTTTTTGAAAGCACCATAGTTTTACCTCTTGTAGCTCCCACTCATGTCTTATCTCCCTGTGTCGTTAATCGACTCGCTTGCCGTTCGCCTCTCACCGTCTCTTTCCTGTTTCTGTGGCTTGCCGTTCGCCTCTCACCGTCTCTTTCCTGTTTCTGTGGCTTGCCGTTCGCCTCTCACCGTCTCTTTCCTGTTTCTGTGTCGGCATTCAGAGTTGCGATCGCCTTGAATGCACAGATTTGATTGGCTAAGTAGCGTCACATGGGTGGCTTAACTCGAGCACAATTGTATGTTCCTTGGTCTATTAATACAGTGCTGTAAAGTTTAGAGAAAAGCTGTAACCTCCCTGTCAAAATTCAAAGTAATTTAATATTTTGCTAACTATAGGTTTGGGTCCGTATGGGATGGAGTCTGTGTCCGGACTCGGACAGCGGTCCGCCTGTTAGTCACCCCTGATGTAGGCAATAAACCAAATAGAAGATCCCGGACAGTTGTTACTCATTTTGCGAGCAGCACAGACAGCTCTCATGGGCCCTTCTCCTTGACCTTTGAGGAATCTCACTATGAGCTCCACAGCCAAATAAAAGGAATTCCATTTAGCTGCATTGCGCTGTACCAGGTGAAGCATACAGTGCTTCTCGACGGTCTCTGCAGCAGTAATAGACCTTGAACTCTTATTCCAGAGAGCCTGGGACTTGGAGAATGCTGACCTCGAAAGTTTCCTGTAGGCCTCTGCTCTGTTTGCATTCTCGACATCCACCGTGGAAACCAAATTCAGCAATTGACAGGTGCACCGATGATGCTCTGGCAGTAGGTACTGAAGGCCATCATCTTCAGCCATAATTGCATCAACATCAACAAATTTCACTTCTGTCTCTTCATCAGAGCAATCATCTTCATCACCTGTTTTTTCCTCAGTTGCTTCTTCAGCGGCGTCGTTGTTTTCTTCTAGTCAGAACTCACAAAAAGCTTTAATAAAATTTGAACCATTGTCAGTTGTGGTTCTGACTATTTTCTGACTAATTTCACAATCAAGAGCAACAGAATGCCTCCCAAAACTGCATGAATCCAGCCAGTGTGCTGTTACTCCGATGAAACTCCTTCTCACAGTCCAGCAATCAGTTGTTGTGGCAATGTATGCAATCTTCCTCATTGCTTCTTTCACTTGTTCCTTCATGATTGTTGTGGCGGCATCAGTCTTGTGCCGCACCATAGATCAAGACATTGCCACACACTTTGGCTGCAAATCCAGGACAAGGCTTTGGAATGAAGGCTGTTCAACGAGAGAGAATGGCTGGAGACCTTGAACTACGAAGCGGAGTACAGAGCTATCCACTGTTTTCTGATAGATTTGTCTTGTTTCTTCAAGCTTCATTTGTTTGACATTTAAAGATGATGTCCCACCTTCAGTTTATTTTTTTTTTTGCAGGCAGCCCTGCTTAGGTCACAGTGTTTCTGCAATTGACATCCATACTTCCTCTATAAAAGACAGTGAATAGTCACAGTCATTATTATTATTATCATTATTAATAATAATAATAAAAAAACATCTGAACGCCTCCAAAGCAGCAGGACCTGACAGGGTACAAGGCTGCACACTGAAGTCATATGCTGATAGCCTAACAAACATCTTTAATCTGTCTCTGTAGGAGCCTATAGTCCCCACATGCCTCAAAACCACTACCAGCATCCCAGTGCCCAAAAAGCAAGCCGTCACATGTCTCAACGATTATCATCCGATCGCTATGAAGCGCTCTGAGAGGATTTTTGTCACGCACATCAAGGCCAGCATTCGCACTGATCTGGCCAGCCATCAGTTTGCTCACCGGGGAAACCGATCAACAGAAGATGCAATTTCAGTCGCACTTCACGATACCCTGTCTCACCTGGAACCTCCCGACACATATGCCAGAATGTTGTTTGTTGACTTCAGCTCCACCTTTAACTCAATAATCCCTCACAAACTGATTACCAAACTCACTAATCTGGGGCTAACCACCACTCTCTGCTCATGGATGTCAGGGTGGGAAACCGCACGTCATCCACTCTCACACTGAGCACAGGAGAACCACAGGGCTGTGTCCTCAGCCCAGCCCTTTTCACCCTATTCACACACGACTGCACACCCATCCGCACCTCCAGCACCATAGTGAAATTTGCAGATGACACCACGGCAGTGTGACTAATAACAGGAGACGATGAGACCCACTACAGGGAGGAGGTGCAACATCTGGTGCAGTGGTGCTCAGGCAGCAACCTTGTCTTGAATACATCCAAGACAAAGGAGATTGTTACGGACCTTCGGAGAGCCAGGAAAATGACACCTTCCCCCCTACACGTAAATGGAGGGCATTAATGACATCAAATTCCTGCGGATCTACATCTCAAAAGACCTGAAATGGACTGTTATCACCTCCTACCTGGTGAAGAAGGCGCAACAGACTTTTCTTCTTAAGAACACTCAAAAAAGCCAGCTCCTTGTTAACTTCTACAGGAGCACAACAGAGAGCATTCTCTGCTACGGGGCTACAGTGTGGTACTCCAGCTGCACGGCAGAGGAGCGGAGAGACTCGGCCCGGATAGTTAAGATCGCGCAGAGGATCGTGGGTATCAAGCTCCCAGATCTGAACGATGCTTATGCTAGCCGACTATGTAGGAAGGCTAACGACATCATCGAGGACCCCACCCAGTTTGTCCCCCTCCCACCGGGCAAAAGATTCAGGACCATCAAGTCACAAACAGACTGAACAGCTTTCTTCCGAGAGCAGTGGCCTCAGTCACACCCCTTTTACCAATAGCTGTATTAGGTTTATTTATACTTGTACCATGTCTACAAGAATGTATGCTGTACTGTTGGGGTACATTAATGCATGCCTCTTTGCTGCCGAGCCGTGAGCTACCAAACAATTTTCTTTGTATTTGTGATACAACGAGAATAAAGTCTCTTATCTTCAGGTCCAATTCTGGCATTAGAAATCATTCAGGTAGTGGTAGCAAAAATGGATAGGCTTACATTTCGTTAACTTAACCATAAACCTTTTCACTACAAGCAAGATGCACTACAACCATAACATTACTGGTGCAGGAGCCTGTTTAAGATAGTGCTAACGTACAGTCATCAGTAGCCTAAGATAACAGCTAAAATTTTTCTTTTCGTCTCCCGGATAGCGAAATCAGATTGAGACATTGAACAGTCAGGAAGAAATATTGAATCTAAGTTGATACGTGACGTTGAAACCAATTTGAAATCGCTCACTATTTTAAGTTGAATCAATAGCGGATTTTAATCCGATTAATTGAAAATAAACCAAGTTCAAATGAACCCTAATCTAAAATGTCAATCTGGGGCTATTTTTTAGTTGATTCTATATTGAGAAAACATTATCAATGTTGATTCAACCATCATCTAAATTCTAAAGCCACTCCTCGGTATCATGCAATGTTTTAAAATGTTTACATACCTCAATATATTTGCGCAGGTTGGAGGGCGAGTTTTTGTAGGCCGTTATATAGTTCGTTTTAGGCAGACAGCAAACACTTAAAATGAAATGAATCTTTGATCCTTTCGGAAAATATTAACATTTTATCAAGATATGGCCAAGGATGCGAAAATGTCACGAAGAATCACTGTCTCCGTTCATCGTCTTGCGTTGCAGAACTGCAATACTGGCGTTGACCTTAATTTAATGGTTACAGACTACGTCAGACGTGACGTAACTCAACTGATTACTGTCAACCGGGAAAAAAACTATCCCGTTTTAGAAAAGGGGGAAAATTAATTAATTTCAGAATTAAAAGTAACGAGTAACGAGATCCTTGATAGAAATGTGGTGAAGTAAAAAGTACGATATTTGTCTTTCACAGTGACAATGACAGGTACTTATGACAGTGAAAGTCATAAGTTTAAAAAAAAATACTACTCAAGTGAAGTACAGATACTCAAAAATTCTACTTACGTGTAGTACTCAAGTAAATCTACTTCATTACTGTCCACCTCTGCATCCAGGATAGCCTTAATTTATTCTTGAAAGCACATACAATAGCGTAGATGCAGAAGAATGTGAGTTTTGTTCAGTTAAATTGCATGATGTGCTGGCGTCCCATCCAGGGTGTCCCCTGCTGGGTGTTCTGTGCTGGATAAATAGCTGCAGAAACATTAGACTGAAGAATGTTAGTACTTTAAAATAAAAAGGGAGCTGTTAAGTAGGCAGATAGAGGATTTAAATTGGACATGACTGAAACTCCTAATTATCATTTCTCATCCCACGCAGTCTCCTGTGATATATACCGTCCAAATAATGTTCCTTTTCATTTGGAGCAGTGTCAGCAGGGGTGCCTTGTGTGTGTGTGGGGGGGGCTCAGAATTAATTCATCAATAGGAAACGGCAGCACCTTTCCTGGGCCTTTCACCTCTGGTCAGCACCCCCATCTTCTGGTTAGCACCCCCCCACCCCAGGCACGCTTCCCTGCATATTTACTTTCCCCCCTAGGTGGGGCTATTTCACTGCACTAATCGTGGTCTGGGACCTGTATTTGTTGAATGACTGTCACAGGTCGTGGCCTGCTGTGCAGCCATGCAAGAACAGCATGTTTGTCTGTAAAGGATGAGCCTAGCTGTCTGAGTTATGCAATCTCAGTTGAAGTCATCGAAAGGCACTGTGAAGACCCAAGAATAAGGTACTCGCTGGACAGAAAGAACCTCCCTTAACCTTCGTTCCACTGCAGAAACTGACTCGGGTAATTATAGTCTTGCTTCAGTGAATGGTGATGTTCCACGTCTGCTTGAGAGAGAAACAGGAGTGAAGGATCATTCAGAGGATGGCACCAGGCAGCGGTGAGGGTCCATCTCAGGACTGTCACTTAGGCTGCTTATGTTCAGATTGAGAGTAGAAACCCATGCAGAGTCGACATGCTCCTGTGCAGCCCGGGGTCTGAATCAACCCCCCCGGCCTTCGGTGTGAAGCCGCTGTGATACCCATGGGCCAGCACAGCGTACCAACAGGGGGAAAGATCTGTACAAGGATGTTCTGAACGGCTGGTGTTACGCATTGTGCACGTCACTGCAGACATTGTGCACGTCACTGCAGATATTGTGCACGTCACTGCAGATATTGTGCACGTCACTGCAGGCATTGTGCACGTCACTGCAGGCATTGTGCACATCACTGCAGACATTGTGCACGTCACTGCAGACATTGTGCACGTCACTGCAGGCATTGTGTACGTCACTGCAGACATTGTGTACGTCACTGCAGACATTGTGTACGTCACTGCAGGCATTGTGTAAATGTGGAAATCAGCAGCTGGGAAGTGCAGAGCATGTTTTTCTGTACAGTGGGGGCAGTAATTAAAATGTTTAACATTCATAGAAAAGGTAGAAACTTTCTGTGTGTGTGTGTGTGTGTGCGCGCGCGTAAAAAGTGTAACTTAGTCTATTTTTCCCCATATTTTCATATGAACAAACCCAACATCAGAGAGAATGGAGTATTGAAGTTTTGTATACTGCCCCTGTAACATTTTTGAACACTTGGAAGTTTTGTTTTGCAGTGCTACATACTAAAGAAAAATGATTACACAAAGAATTAAGGAAAATGGCAAACATCACCACTGTAATAAAAACAGATCAAATGTTCGACACAGCAGAATATCCACCATTTGTCACGAGTCCTGGCAATAACCCTTCAATGACCCTGGGGGGTTTGGGGGTGAGTCCCCGAGTGCTCGACTTATCTCTGACGTTTTAATGACCGTGGCCTCAGGTTGAGAACCTCAGACTGATTAGGTCTCTGCACTAGCCCTGCATGTGTTAAGATCCTAGCAATAGACCTACAGCCGCCGAAATCTCGCATTCCATTACTTTGGGTATTTATTTCTCTGAACGTTCACTCTGGCATTGGTGGAAAAGTGCCCACAAAAGATCTGCCCTAGTTGACTACCCTTTTTATCAATTTCATCGCAAATTAGTTTCATGGGGTTAAAGTTTTGGTTGCAGAAAGGGCCTTTTTCTTATAGATGAAGTTTAAACTGCAAGGTATGTAAGACCCATTGGATCAAATAATAATGGTATGGAGCAGAATGAATTGATTTATGGATATCAGTGTAATTATATGTGTTTCTCAGCCGGTCTAGGAAACCTTACTTCCTAAGTACCAGTGAGAAAGTGAGTCACTGTTAAGTGGCATTTCAATGCATGATTGTCGAGCCACAGGAAGCCATGATGAACTGCAAGAATAAATTTCCACTTTGGCAATGTGACCTTAATACTTTTTAAGTTGGGCAAATGACCCCCCCCCCCCCCCCCACCTGGAGGTTTGCACAGACCATCTATGTTGTGATTTGGGTTTGATCTGGAGTCTGGCAAGGCTTCTTACGGTCTCTGTCACTCCCTGTATCCTCACAGCAGGAGGAATCTCCTGCCATACGTCTACCCAAACAAGATGTCAGGCTTGCAGGCCGTTTATACAAACAAGATGATGATGCCTGGGAATTGTGATTTTACGGATTTGTGGGTTTACACTTTGCACGCCTTTTCCGGGTACACTGATTATGAATCAAATCAGTAAATGCAGACTTTGTGTTACACCTCTCCCCCGCTGTGCTCACTGGATTTTATCTGCAAGATACAGCAAAATAGTGTTTCACTGGAAAATACTATTGAAATATTGTGTAGCATGATACGATGTCCAGACGGTATGAGAGATTAAAGCAGCAAAATGTTGGAATACATTGGTGCAAAGAACTATAGCCGTGTTAGTCTGATATTCGGGTCATCAGCTTTGAGTTGGCTAATTGGGCTTCTGTTTCCTTACAGAAATATTCCAGAAGCTCGCCAGGCAGGCAGAGAATGACAGTACCTCGCTGTTTAACAGCACCTACCACAACATCGCCCCAGAAGCCAAGGGCCTCCTCAGGGAGCTATTCACCGACATCGGCCTGTTTATGTTGGGCTCTGAGCTTGGCGTGGAGGTCAGCGTCTACCGTTTCTTCGATGGCCTCTTCCCACTGGTCTACAATCACCTCATCAACCCGGGTTTGACCAGCATCTCCTCGGTCTACGCCGAATGCATTCGTTCACTCCGTCGGCCACTGAACCCATTTGGAGGTTTCCCCAAACAGCTTGCGGATGAAGTCAGGCGCTCCCTCCTGCCGACACGCGTTTTCCTGCAGGCCCTGAACCTGGCCATCGAGGTCACCAACACCACAGATCACCTTCAGTGCAGTACGCAGTGCACGCAGGCCTTACTCAAAATGCTCTACTGCCCACACTGCCAGGGTCTGACGCAGACCAAGCCCTGCATGGGCTACTGCCTCAATGTCATGCGTGGCTGCTTGGCCAGCGTGGAGGAGATTGATGGCCAATGGAGGGAGTTTGTCCGCTCTGTGGAAGAAGCATCCAGTCGTTTGCATGGCGCCCAGGAGCCAGAACAGGCTCTGCTGGCAGTGCGTCTGCCCATCATTAACGCAGTCGTGCATGCTCAACAAAATGGGCCCAAGCTCTCAGCTCAGGTAAGAGCATCTCTTTACAGCTCAACCTGCTCATCTTCTTAGCTTAATTTATTGTTATTAAACACATCCTGCAACCTGAACCACCTCAGTACCATAAATACCGGACCAATCCCAAAAATATCAGCGCAAGTCACAGTTAAGGATCTCAGATGTGTGGTTCACTGTAAGTAGCTACAGTGAGAATGTGTTGCAGACAAATATGCAGCAGCTCCAGACAGAAAATGCAGCACAAAAAAAGCCAGACCAGAATATTTCCTAAAATTACATCCATGCGGTCTGCTGTAGCCGGCCAACTGGTGCAGACCACAAACAAAGCGAAGCAAGTGCCAGAGCCTCAGATGTCCGCAAGACACACAGTGTGATCCTCGATCTGTTTGAACCGCTGGCAGTGTGTCGGGAACGCAGTGGGCATCTTTAACAGACTGCGGTCTGGCAAACGTTTGTCACTCCCAGCAAACCTTTCCGTAGGGTTCAACAGGGGCGGTGCTGAACTGCACCCCAGTCATTTAAATCAGAAAGCAGTGACTGTGGATGAAATTATCTTGTTTATACAGTTAATAATTGATATCTGAAGTCCCGCATTCATATATCCGTGAGGCCCGGGGGGGCTGTTTTCCCTGATTTTCAGATGCCTTCTTCAACCTATGGAAATTTCTGAAATCGATTCTGACAAAGGTGATGCCTCGAGGGTGTATAAACTTAAAACTTAAGGGCTGTAAGTAGATTGTCCTGTGAGTATTTCTACCAGTTTAAGTGGTTTAGCTTGATTTAGGTAGAGACTGGAATGCTATTTATTACCCTTTGGGCAAAGTATGGATTTTTTCATTCATCTTGTGAAGAATGGTGCACTAGCCTAATAATCACTTAGAGCTATCACAAGTTACAAAGCCATGGATAACCGTGAAAAGGCATCTCCCCTTCCCAAACACAATATATTCAGTAGGTTCGTTTTCAGATTGTTATCCGCGATAAAATAAATGTATATGTGTTTATAATGTTGTTTTGGTTCTTAATTCTATGCCATTGGACAACACTGTTATGGGGCAGTTAAAGCAGATGCCAGCATTCCAGGCTTGTCCAGAACAGTTAATGATTCCATGGAAACTGTAGCTTGTGTTGGTTTTTTAGGACAGAGCTAAGTAGCGTGGTATTTGGCAGTTACGTGATAAATGTGCAGCGGTGAGAATAGCCATCGCTGAGCTCATCATTTGGAGGTCGTCAGCACCGATTGTTCAAGTCGTATGATACGATCCCGAAGTCAGACTTGAGTTCCCTCAGCCTGTACATATTTCAGACACGATGATTGATTGGTCTGACTCCGAGGTAGGTAGTTACTCTTTGTTTACCTGCTAAAGTCTCTCGTATCTCCTCAACACTGGCACGCTAAAATAATGTCTGTCAGCATCATATAAACGCTTTTGCTCAGAGTTGTATTTCCTTAGCAGAGAGCACGGCGTGAGAGATTCACACTTGCACGGCAGGTTCACAAGGTGTGCGGGCACCCCGACAGGACAGCGGGCGAGTGGCTCAGCGTTCAGCAGGAGGGCAGCTCCGCCGCCCCCCCGAGACGAGCTGCCCGAAAGACGTTCAGTAGCCAGATGAAGTGAGTCTGAAGGGGCTTCACTGGGCAAATAGCTGCAGACCCATGAAGCTCATCTCAGGGAGCACAAAGTAAAAAGAAAACCAATCAATTATTATTGATGTTTTGATATTTATGATATTTTGGCTGAACATCCCATTCTTGATTTTCTTAAACTAAACACTAAATTTGGGAGACACTGTTTTGTTTTAAAATGAGAATGTGACACTGCATGAGACCTGCCTGCAGCTGGTCTGCTGTGCCTCGCTGTCGCGGTCGCGGTCTGTCTGAGGTGAAGTCTTTTACCAGTTTGCTTTGTGTCTTCAGGGAATTTGTCACCAGTCTGAGACACTACCGCACGTTTTATGCTGTCCTGGCAGACAAGCTGTGCGTGAGCGAGCTGGCCTCGAGCGACGGGATGTCATGCTGGAATGGCGTGGATGTCGTTAAAAGGTAGGCTGGCATCAGTCCGTGAGTCTGCAGCCGTCGCACTGCATCCTCCGTATTCCGTTTGGTTCTCTACTCTATTGCTTCGTCTTTGCAAAGTTCTCCAGTAGTTAGGTGGCAACAGTTTATCTTGGTTTCATTTCAAGGTTTAGTTTCATCGTCTTTCCAAAGGAGCCGAGTATCATTTGAAGAATCGGCACGGCCAAAATCTGCCACTCTGGTGGCTTCACGCTGTCTCCAAACTGTCTGCTGTCACTGTAAAACTAAAAACTCCTGTGACAAAAATGCTTTTTAGATAGGCTTACTCCTCTGCCTGACAGGGGGAGCTTATTCCACACTCTGTGGAATGGCATCCATGCCTTTTTCATGTTGCCGATGAAATCAAGGCTGCCCCCTAGTGGACACATAATAGAACTGTAGTGAAGTTAATTCACATGTATTAGCAGTCTGTAGTTGTCACTGTTTATTTCCTGCGGTGGCAATCAGGCATACACTGAGATTTATTAATTTACCTGGTATTTTTAATAAATCTACAAAAAGGCTACAATCATGCTAATAACATATAGTGGATGCTGTGACAAATAAAAAAATGCTTTATTGAATAAGCAGAGCCCAATGGGTATTCATGATAAAAAAAAATAACAAAAACATTCCACACATGCCTCTCAAACAGTGTGGTATCTAAATGACAACCTGTTCGGGTAGCTTTGCATTGTAGAGGCAGCCTTAACTAACTCATATCCAGTCCTTAACAGCTCAGTGGTAACTGCATATTTCTTATACAGTGTTGCCATACCAGGAAACAGCAGAACTCTTGCCTGGGGGAGACACACACTCCAGACTCTGTGCTTCTTTTGGTCTGGGTCCTGCATGTATTTTTATGCTTGTTGGGACTCGAGAGAGGATGACCACTTGTACTGTTTGTAAATGTGGACTTTCATGTATAATAAGGGGTTTATGCTGCACACCCTGACCATGGAGGTTCCTCTGACGTTCCAGCCGCTGTACATGTTTACGCTGCACACCCTGACCATGGAAGTTCCTCTGACGTTCCAGCCGCTGTACATGTTTACGCTGCTTGGTCGTGTCTTGCCTCTGTTTCCTGTGCTGCAGCTAATTCTCGGCTGTTACAGTCGAGGACAGTCGAGGATTAGAGGCCCTTCCGGCTCCATCTGTCACTGCTCCTTATGTTTTTCTCGTCCTCTGCCCCCGGACACCTAGATAACAGGCACAGTAACTCCACCTGCTGAACATCTTGCTGAGTGACACTGAACATAACGAGGCAGAATTTCTTAATTCACTGAAAAAGCAAACTTGTTATTCATTATTTAAGCATTTCATTTATTTTGTAGGTACACCCCTTTATTTTCTTGGAAAATCCACTTGGAAAAACTCACTGGTGTTCCCACCGTGAGGAAGGCTTTTGTTTCATTCCTAACCTTATGGATGCTCTCCTAGCATCGCTTTGTGGGCCCCGAAAGCTCTGCGCCGCGTCACATCTCCATGCCCCAAATTCTCTGACAGCTTCGCGTGCAGCGAGATGTAAATCGCAGTGTCTCTGAGACGCCCGAGACGTAACAAAGGCAGAAGCTTCAGGTCAGCAGCTGGGTCTGAAATATCGTCTTTGTTTTACTTTAAGTTGTTTTTTGGTACCAAACCCAAATTGGAGTCGGTAGGGTGTGATTTTCTTCAAGTTCACACTCTGTGTTCTGCTCCTGGCAGAATGTCTTTCACGATTTCCCCTTCATGGGTCACACTATCATCTTGGTGACACTTCAGAGCTATAAGCAGCGAGTGTCTGAATGTTGAGGTGTGTATTGTTGAACATTTGAATACTATTTTGAATGCATGTTCCCAGCACATAACCGCACTGTTTTTGGTTTATCATTGAATTGTAGCACGTGTATTGTGGACTCTCATTGCTACATGCGAAGGTAAGAGGAATGTTCTGGATGTCCCTCAAGATGCCTCTGAAAAGTGATGTATGAGAAGTGATATCCAGTGGTAGCATCGTGGCTTATGTCAACCTTCAGATTTTTAGTGCATCAAAGTGATGGCGGCTAAACTGAAGTCCTCTAATGGAATCTGCATTAAGCAGCTCAATATGAGGTTGAAATTCTGTATTATAATCAGCCATGGAATGGATTCATAAAAAAAAATAATAACAAAAATCACATTACTTAGTACATTGCGCTTAAAATTAAGTGTCCATGTCAATGATTTTTATGATTATAAGTTCTTTTAAAACTCATAAATATCCATCTAGAGGACTTTGTTATGGGACAGGTATAATACTTAATCAGTAAAGTTTCATGTAACATATTATGAAGAAGTAATGATACCCAAGTACCGAGTACCTTTTTTGTTAAAACATTTCCATAAAGAATTATACTGTACGGTCTCAAAATTTTGTCATTAGTATAAAACCTTTGAAGTATTAGACATACTTTTAAAATACAGAGACACTGTAAAATTGACATTATGAGAGATAAGAGTGTGAAATTAAAACCAACAGTGAAACAATGGGAGAGGATTCTA
>JABFEB020000035.1:22558675-22571651 GCA_019775895.2 Stomatorhinus ivindoensis | reverse complement strand
ACATTGATATTGCATCTTAATAATACATTAAATTTGGATTCCATCCATCTATCCATCTATCTATCTATCTATCTATCAATATGGGTGATTTTTATGGGCAGCGATTCTTTCAAAACAGTTATTTCTGTCGTTTTAAATTGGAACATTGTAGTCAATCCAGTAAGCTACTTTATGAAGGTATTGTACATAGGCTGTGTTTCAATTACTATTAAGGATGTGATATAATTGGCTCCCGGTGTTATGTGTCGGGGCATGTGGGTAGTATTAATTACACAAGTGTAAGTGCTCTTTTGACCTTACGTTTCCATAGCCTGCAGTAAGTCTTTCTTTATGACCACATGTATTTTAAATAGCGGCGTGTGTGTGGTATCAATGAAAAGTTCAAGGAAATTTGTCAAGCGAACTGTTTTTAGGTCATTTGGTCTAAATACTATAAATCCCAGACTGTATGTAATTTTTAGGCCATCCAAAAAAATATGGATTAGAAAAACAGGGTCAGCTAAGATGTATGAGTTATGGTAATTATACTTTTTACTTTTTTTTGTTTCTTACATGCTATAAGGGTTAGGTCATGTTTTGATTTAGGTTCACTGTTTATCAGTGTATTAAGGAATATTTTCATTTCATAGCCTGTATTTCTGTTGTGTCAGCTGATAAAACTGAAAAATCTCCCCCTGAGAATCACTAAGTGAGTGTAATAGTCAGTTCGTGGTGTTTTCTTCAGCCCAAATGTAGCCTGTTGACGTCCTGAAAAGCAGCTTCTCCATTAAGCATATCAGTTTAGTGCAAAGGTAGTTTTTTGCCACATCTCCTCATACTTGCTTAATCTATACAGTCGTAAATTTTTTGTTTATAGATGATGGGTGGGATATGGTGTCTTATTTGATATCATTTTTAAAAAAAGGGAAATTATTCAATTCCGGTCAAATATTTATCACATTGGAGAACACCAGGATTATTTTCTGTGAAAGAATTATATTTATGGTATTGTTGTGCTTGAAATTATTCCGTCTCATTTCATGTAGGAAAATGTAATAATATTGATTTGTCGACTTGTTAGTATTTAAAGAATTTCCGGAAGTCGGTTGGTTTTCTCTAGTTGTACTGTGCTGATAAGCCCTATAGACATACTGTAAATTGCATGGGAGTTTTAGTGAGCTGTATTTTATTCGATCTTGCTGTTGTGGTTATCCAGTGGAAGGATTTATGCTGTCGCTCGTCAGTGAGGATCTGGTCGTTTGGACTTTTCCATAAGGTGTAGGCTTGCTCGTAGTTGCCTAGGCCGGTTATCACTCGTGCTGGAAAAATGAAGCTGAAATGGTCGTGATATTAGCTGTGGGACGGGGCGGTAAATCAGGCCGTGGATGTTGGATGTAGGCCGTCTGTGTGGCGGTATTTTCCAAGGTTACACATAGGCATTGAGGGAACGCCTGGTGATCTTGTTTAGACATTTATTCATATAAATGTAACAAAGTAGCGCTTTGCGATTAAATTCCCTTTTTTAAATTTCACTGAAATACATACATGAGGTATATTGATTCAATAGCCTTTATGTGTCTAATGTGTTATTTGAAACGCCAAGACATTAGAAAACATTCTTATGAGTGCACAGGCTTTAATGCATTTGTGTCTGGTGCAGAATATGTAATGTGCTGCATTATTACACATGAGCTGCAGAAATTAGAAATCAGAAAATGTATAATTAATCACTTCCTTATAAACGAGCTTTATTCGATGGAAGGCTCATTCAGCAGGGCAACATTACCCGCACTTTGGTGGCCGTTCTGAGGCGATGAGAGAGAAATGATGAGAAAATGTTCTTCGAAAAAAAGTCCTGAGCGATCCCTTTTGTCAGTCTGCCTCACTCATAACAGTACGGTTATGGAACAAACTAAAATCAGAGAATGCAAAGCTCTCACATGCACTTAGCAGGCAATGAGAGGATGAAATAAACTAAGATCTGTACAAAAACATCAGCAACTTTTAAAATTAAACCAATAAAAATTCAATTCACAGCCCAACTGACATCCTTTACTTACAGATTTTTATTCTGTTTTATTTTTTTATTTATCTGTCTGCTGCCAGTTTTATCCATTATGGGTTAATACTGTCAGTATCTGCAGAGCCCTGAGTTATGAGGAATCTGATTTTCTGTCGCCTTTAATACAGTGGTCTCACTCCCTGATTGTATTCAGACAGCAGACTAAATGGTGTAATTTTGTCCTTTCACTGCTTTTGCTTCTCTTCAGCACTTTGACCCATGTTTTAATTCGGAATTTCGGAAGGTGTCACAATTTCAGGGTGATCTGCAAATCTGGAAATAATGAATGTGACTTATCTGGTTAATTTTCACACTTCTCTTATTCTCTATGTGCCACAGTCTAGTTGCGCCGTGATCATTTCAAGTTGCATTTTTTAATAAATACAGTTTTCCATTTAGCCTTTGCTGCCCCCGGCGTTTGTGATTTTGCGGTTTTAATAAAAATAGTTATTAATCATATGAATATCGGCTGCAGTAGGTTATCGCACATAACATCTCTGTCACTGAGGTATTATTAGATCTGAAAAGTTCTGTTAACATGCTATATGTTTTATGATGGGTATTTATTATCCGGAAAGAGGGTCGCAGAGACCGGGAGCGTGTCCAAAGCCTATTGTGTTTATTCAGCATGTATTATTATTTTTTATCTATTCTGTTAGTTGTGCAGAATACAGACATTCGCTAACCAAAATCTGAAACACAATATAGCAATATAGATTAATGAGAACAGAAATATTTTTTAAAGGGGTACAAATAGCAGGCGTGTCCGGGTGTCACTGGGGGGCTGTGCAAAAGGCCCGTGTGCCGTTTATATGCTGTCTGAGACACAGTCAGCATCCCCATCAGTACCACAGGATCCGGGTTAATGAGCTGCAGCTTGCATGCAGCAGGACGCCTCATTTTGGTAATGAACCATGAAAAGGGCAAGTACACATCACTGCAGACCATTTTTAATCAGTCCAATTGCAGGCATGCCTCAGTCTCCGGTTAATATCGAGCACAATCAATAACCTGGGCTGGCTACAAACCCCATCAGGATCTGATCATCATCCGAAGCAGCTTCCATCCCCTCCAGTGCGTTCGCAGAGGTCTTGGGCCACACGCACTGCAGTTTCTTTGGCCACCACGCCTGCCCATATCACCGAGTTTCCCTGTATCGTGGAGGAATATGGTGCATTAACCCTATGGTGGATGTGTGAAACCCTAAGGTGGGAACTGTGTCTGCAAAGACATTGAGCTTATTGTGAATAGCGGTCTTCTGTCCAAAGAACCACTTGTGTTGTATAACAGATCCCATTTGATCATGATCGTGACTCGGTGCCGGATGGAGGTTCTCTTACACACTGCTGTACAGATCAGTGACATTGTGTAGCTTCATCTACACGAGTCACGACAAACGGCCACTTATGTCGTCTGACGCCAACCAGAAGGGGCCCACCTTCTCTTTATGGAAACCATTCCATATTGTCATCACTGACAATAACCTTTCTGCTGATTCATAGAATCGATGAGAATCGGCGTGATGAAACTTTTACGTCACCAGACATTTAAAAGTGTTTTACTCACTATCAACACAGTAGGCTACATTGACCCTAATTGGATTCCATTGCAGAGATGAACACCTGTTATTTACTATACTACATGCAATTATTTACTACTACTACCTGCAATTTATAATTTGTTTTAGCGTGATCGCATCATCCTTCTCCCAATGGGAACAAATACTTATTTTGCTCATTTTTGTCATGGTTATTTTACATTTTGTTCGGTGGGCCAGTTGTTTTGGTTTCATCTTTGCTCTACATGGCGTGTCAGAGTATGCTAGGGATCCTTCATCTCCATCACCTTTGGTATTATTGCAAATGGTAATATCAGTACTGCTAGGTATACTTGTAGTAGAAGTTGTAGTAAGAGTACTCAGTTTCTATCTCGTACACTAAAGTACAGTGACGTTTTTAAGGGACCGAACATTACCACATGATTCCTTCAGAACATGGTTGCTCTTTGATCTGAGTTGATCTCATTCCTGATTTTTCATCCTGCAGCTGTATTTTATAGCGATATCCACAGATCTGGCAGCACTTCTGCTTAACCTTTTTGATCGATGCTTCAAACAATGGCGTGATTGCTTTCACCTCGCTGTGTCTCGTATGCGGGATTGTTAGACGCGATCAGGCTTCAGCTCCAGCTCAGCATGCTAATTGGGTTCAGAGTCGCTGTTATTGTTTGTTTTCATCAATTCATTCGTCAGAACGAATAACAGTATCTCACCATGACACATTTTTGTCTGTGTACTAAAGACTGTTAGTCTGAATAAATCAGTCTCCAGCAGCATTTTAGGAAGAGTGAAAATTGCTTTTTTAAATATCTAACCTCTAACGGAATACAGATGTAGATTTACATAAGACTTCCTGAATACTGATGAATCACAACAACAGAAGACAACTAAATTAGCATACGCTGTGTATAATACACATATACAATAGTGACCTTCCTCGTGTGGATCTGTTTTGTACTGTTTTATCTTTTAAGCTGCAGAGTAGAATTATTTTAAGAAAAACATCCATTAATATCCATTAGGGTTACAATGATGGTGCTTGTTCAAATGTAGACTGCCAGGTTTTTGTGAATAAAAAGG
The DNA here is from genome assembly GCA_019775895.2 of Stomatorhinus ivindoensis. NCBI lineage: Eukaryota > Metazoa > Chordata > Actinopteri > Osteoglossiformes > Mormyridae > Stomatorhinus > Stomatorhinus ivindoensis. The sequence continues at coordinate 22,566,972 of JABFEB020000035.1, read as the reverse complement.
AATTCTTGAAAGCAATAAGCTCGCATGCCATTTTTGTTCCACATTACAGATTTGCCTAGTGGTCTACGAACAAGCAGGAGATGGTTAATTTGATCTTATTCGATTTCTCTGCATAATGTTGTCATTGAGCTCTAAAATGGAGTGCTACATTTATTACTATAGGAACAGTAGATTGGAGGGTGTTTAGCAGACTGTCAAAAACGAGGACGTGTTCTGTGCAATATCAAAACGCATCACACTGACGAGCCGTGTCATTTAAAAACGTCATTAATTTAGACATAGTTCATCTTTTGGAAGGCAGTTTGAGTAAAATCCCCCCCCCCCCCTCCGCATCCATCTTTTTATTTTTATCAGGAATCAGCTCAGGTTTTGCATTATCATGCAAAGACTGTTGACATCTTGTCTATTGATATGGTTGCCAATTTCCTCTGAGATGCTGAGCTTTTGAATTTTGACATATAGTCCGAGTAAACATGCTCATGCTAGATTCTCAGGCCTCAATTCCAAAATGATCCCTTGTCCACTTTTTGAATGTTTTCACATTTAAAAGTGTTCTTTCATTAATATTTCAGTAGTATGAATATTTCTGGTTTCTTCGGAAGTTATCAAGAATGACTTTTAAGAAGTTTCTTTGCCCAGTTTTTTAACTTAGCCTTTTTTGCAATGAGATGTTCATTTATATTGCCTGCTGTCAGATGTTCGAGCTGCACAGAAGTGTTGCTGCTGACAGAAATTCCGAAATGGATGAGTGTCAGATCAGTGTCATTACCCGCCTATAGGTCTGAAGCACCTTACACTCGAGGTCCCTGTGGCCCCTCACTCTCAGAACTGCATCCACGAAGAGTGTCTCTTTCCCGGGATTTCTGTTTTAATCAAGGGCACTGTTTGCTTTCCAACCCACTCATGTGTTTCCGTTCCGGCTCTAAGGGTAGAGCAGCACTCAGCTTGCTTGTTTTTTTAATGCGGCTAACTTTAAAGGCACCTTTAAAATAAGATGACAGCGTCGCATTGTTAACCTTCAGTATTTATGTAATCAACAGAGTGAAAACAAGGGCTGCAGGGTAAGTGGTATGGCTACTTCAAATAAATGTGTAAATATCCCTGTAAATCATCCTGCTCTGTGTTTATTCTTTTACCCCAAAAGCGACTTTGATATTTATAGTGTGTGACAATTACATTTGGAACTTGAATATTTGCAATACTGCATTTTTTTCAGCTGGACATTTTTGTACTTTTCAAAACTACAACAGCCAGGCCTAATTCTAAAATAGTGCCAAATTAGACTTTATACAGCCCCATAAAGTAGTAGGAGTAATAGTTGTTGGACTGTACTACCAATAGTAGTATCATAATTATGCTAGTGTTATTGTTGTGCTTTGGAGTTAAGTTGAAAAATTCATCTGTACCAGCTGAATACAGCCATGATACATCCAGTTCAATAGTATCACATCTTCTATTTTTGAAACACTAAATGGTTAGAATTGAGCAGTGTCCCAACCGGTTTGTAGAAAATGAGTCTTTTGACAGCCATTTCGGGGGGCTTGCTGAAGGAAAACTCATTCATGTGATCCTAACTTCCTGCCTGGCTTCCCAAATATCCGTGTCTGTTGTGCTGTCAGGGGACACAGAGATTGGGGGAGACACCGTATGTTTGCCGCCTGAGACTCGCCAGTGGGAGGGGACATCTCGCCCACTTTCCCGGTGACCTTTAGAAATGCTCGGGTCGAATGATTTCCTGTCACGCAGTGAGGAGCAGCGTGTGGATCCACGCTCTGTACATAATTACGCCTTTGTTGTCTTGGTAGAACATTTTTTTTAAAAGCCTTGCCTTATCTAGCAGAAGTTTTCTGTTTATCTGCTTATCTTACATGCAACAGTTGATAATTGCTCAGTGCAGCTGAGTATTTTTTTGTATTAGTCCTTTAGGATTTAAAAGCAGCTTTAGAAAAAAAAGCATTTTTGTTTTGTGTGTTTGAGTTTTGTTGATATAGCCTAATGTCACATATAACCCAAAGGCTCAATTATTCAAGTTCTATATTTCAGATTGCATAGGTTTACATTTGCTTGAAATTACAAGGTCTTTTGTTGAATTACATGCATTTCATGGTTGCCAATGGATATCTTAAGATTAAACATAAACGCTTAAAGTTGGCTCAACCTATATATAATGAACACTTATAGAGCACTGTTCAGGTCTTAGGAAATCAAAGAAAATAATGTTGAAACAGTCTTCATGTTGGTGTGAAGCTATGATTTTTTGTCTGTCAAAGTTTGTTAGCTTGGCCATTTCCAAACCACTCTTAAAATCAACCCAGCAACCATCCAGAATACCCAAGTATTGTTTAACTTGACCGCTAGCACACCTTGTTGTCTAATTAATACCTCATTGAGGTGCTGAGCTAATTGAGCTAATTAATTAGGTGAGATGGTGGTGACATATGGACTGGTTGGGGTGTCCCTGAAGAGAAGTTTAGGAACCAAAGCTGTGTTCATCTACTCATCCAACAAGATATCAGTGACCTTTTTTTACTGTTAATGTTAAATTGGGTGTTTTTTATGTGCACTTACTACCCAGATAAACACTTTAAGTACCTTGACTTAGACTTTTGCACAGTACTGTATATAGCACAGGTATAACGTAGTATATATGTCGATATATAGCAGCATGTTTTTGCGAATAGTAGGCCAATCTTAGACTTCTTAAATTTGAATATGTGTTATTTTCTTTCATTGTAATTTTCAGGCTATAAAGATACATTATGGCAGCAGAAACTACTGCATTCATTGTGTTGCGAGTAAATGGCGAGGAAAGTATGCTGATCTGGATAAATGGGGGAGCTAAAACCGCACACGTGCCTGTTTCTACATAACCTATTTTCACCTGCTGTTTAATTATCATTGCACAATCATGTACTGTGAAACTTTTTTATTTTATGTGCATAAAAGACACTAAGTGTCTCAGAAACACATTGCATTTAGGAACCTCACAAAATGTAAGAAATGTAATATTTCTCTGTTTGTCTGCCCCCCCCATATCTGATTTCTGTCTCATTATCACAGGAACTGTATCAGGTCACTATCGAAATAGTGCCTTAATTTCTAACTTCTTACTGAGCTCCTTCTGACGGCACCCATTGGGCAGCCTGCTAGCTGTTCACACTGCACACATACAGAATGAGGGTGGTTTACAGACCCCGATTCAGCGAAGCCCACATATGTGGACTGTGGGAGGAAGCACACACGAACACGGGGGGAACTGGCAAACTCCACGGACACCCAGAGCCGTCGCCGCAGCGTAGGAGCCTGAGGAGCGACCCAGTGTGGCACCGTGTCGTCCTTCAGACATTACACCCTTCCAGCTCCCAGCTGCGCTTTTTTTTTAGGCAGGCGTCGCCCTTCATAAGCATCATAGTCATCTTACATCTGCGCATTTCAAAGTCAAACCTGTCAAAGTTATACTCATGTGGAGACATTCTTACACGTACATCACACTAAAATTGTCAGAAGATGTTGAGAAGCATATGCCAGCTAGGTTCCCCAGTGACCCTCCCTTGAACTACACATTGTTTAATCTAGTTTGGGCAAAGGATTTTCATCTGTGTCTATTGATGAAGCAAGTTTTGGATAATTTTAGCTGTGGCTTCAAATTTATTATGCAGGTTGTATATGCTACATTGAATAGTGGAACAGTGATAATGAAGTGTAAAAATGCATGAATTCAAAGTGCACAAATGAGTGTGGAAAGAATAATAATAATAAAAGAAGCTCTTAGCAGGATGAGGAGGAATTTTATTCAGCCTAAGACTTCTCAGAATCCATTGTGTGACCAAGAAGAAGCTGTTTTGTGAAACACAATGAGTGTTTTTCCCACTTCTGCAGGATGCTTAAAGGCACACCTGATTGGGCTGCTGCAACACGCTCAGCATTCAGAGCAGCACTTACTGAGCCAAGCTTGTCCTGAAGATGTGCTGAGAAACAAAAATCCCATTGTTGGCTGTTCTCTTTGCAGTGTTTCCCTGGGCTACGGCTACCTTTCCATGTTGGCAGAGATGCTTATGTTTCCGTTTAGAAATGTTCAGGAGTCGAAAAGCAAACTGGATAAATCCATCGGTTGCTATTTGGCAAATGAAAAACAGCGCCCTCAAGCTGCCGAGCCTAGCAGCTACCGTAAGCATGTGGAACGGTAAGTCATACATGGACAGATGTGTCTCTGACAGGACGTGTCTGTATTCCTGTACCAAATCTTTTCATTGAGGAGAAAAGAAAAATATGTAGGCTGCATTTTTTAAATACCATGTTTATGGTAAAAATTGCATTTTGATCAAAATGTCCAAGGACCCTTTATAATTTGCCCTGGTGTCAGTCCCTGAATTAGAAAACTCCCAGTTGTGGCTGTAGTTGCAAAACCTTGCATCATAAATGTATTCAAATGTTTAAGTTTATTATATCATGTAAGGTTACTGGCTACCAAAATGAAGTAAAGTATAAAATATACAGTTTTTTTTCTGGAGGATTACGAACAGTAGGAATGACCTTGCTTCTGTTCCGATGCTGCAGAGTTAAGCCCTAGCAATAGCCATCAAACTCCCATAGGGATACAGTGTCAAGAGATTGCCGAAGCACCAAGCCGCAGCTTAATGTACTGAATCCACACGGAGCGGAATGCTGTCTGTCTGCCATCACGCGCGCTGGGCCGAAATGTGACACGCGGCCGTGGGCTTCGGACTCTGCGATCTCCATGACCGTCACATGTGAACGGACGTCGACGGCTGCATGGCAGAAACCTTGATAAGCAGTAACCGCCTCTGACTGCTGGGGCCTTATGGAATAATAGATTCCATGTGTTATTTATTTAATTTTTTCCCCCTCTCGTTATCTGTGCTGCAGCTCCTATGTCAAGCTTGCTGAGGGAGATGCAAGGCGTGCTTAGTAACAGCAGGTGCTCGTGTTCCTGAAGGGCGGTAATACAGAAAGCACTTGGGTCCCACCTTCTCGCCTGACTTAGAGCTTCCTGCAAGGCTGAAGATTCTCGGCGGTGAAATCAAGCCTGAGTTGGCTTATGAGGGGCCAGATAACTAAATATCACTGCATTTCTTTCAGCAAAGTCATTCCCTGGTTCGGGAAATTCAGGACAGTGCCAAGTAATAACAGTAAACTTCAGTAGACTTATTCATGCATAGATTCCTTGGGAAAACACAAGGGTGATTAACAATCTGTAGTTAAAAGGATCGTTCTGTGACCATGGAAACAACTGCTCTTCGTTTTTTTTATGAACACAGACAGCAAAGTTCTGGCAAGGAGCAGAAAAAAAAACAGTAATATTCCTGTGCTTAGACACAGCTGCACCCAGCCTGCCAGAGAATTCCTTGTCTTATCCAATACATCACATCACTGGCATGAATTTCCCAGGTGCTGTGACAATTCTCACACCTGTACGCTCCACCGACCTTCTCCGTGTCGCTGCCTCTCTTCACTGCTTTGAAGGCTTAATTATAATTGTAAAGATTTTGCTTCCGCAGAATTAAAAAGAGAGGTGAACGTCTAATTTTGAGGCAAGCGTTGGCTGTGTGATAAAATATGTGTGAAGCGGATTTGTTAGGTTGTTAGTTCCATACCTTGTACATTAACAAATATTGGATAAAAGAATATCAGTGAAAAACACTCTGTATTACTGAACAGTCGTGAGCTTACTCTATGCCGATAATCCTTTTTTTCTTGGCATACCTGTAATAAACAATCGCACGTTATTTCATTAGCATGCTCCAAGGAAACTGGGGAGTGTGCATAATTGCATAATAATGTTGAGTATGTAGAAAAATGTAATTTGCAAAGTGAAAACTGCTTTGCTCTGTCTGGTGGGTTTGTCTCATTACCCTCAGGAAAAAAAGTCATAATCAGGAGATAATTTGTATTATGATTTCAAAAGAATGCAAGTGTAATCTAACAGAGGAATATGTTGCATTGTTAATGGTTTGTTCATAATCTCAACGTTGAGCTTGAGTTTTTGTGGTAATCACAAAGGTATTATTAATTCGCTTTTGGGTGTTTTCCAGCAGGAAAACTCTTAGCGTTGAGCTCAATATTAGTGGCTGTTTTCAAAAGCTAAATGATAATGTTACAGTAAAATGCCATCACCTACACTGCAGATACAGAGTGGAAGTTAATTTGCTGCGCATGGTAATGTGACAGCTAAGAAGTCATTGTCACCTTCCAAGAGGTTGTCAGTATAAACAGGAATGGGGGAAATTGCTCCTTTAATATTTCAAATTAAAATGTCATTTGCTATTAAAGACTTAGATCCTATACCAGAGAATAGCCAGGTATACTGGAATGCTTTTTTTGTGAAATGATTGGCATAAAATGAAATGCGTCCAGTTTCTGCACTCGCTCTTTTTCTTTGACTGCTCTGTGCTGGACCGACTCCAAATGCCACCAACCTGGTTGCAGTCAAATAATCATGAATCTTGAATCTCAGATGTGTTACCTTGTGCCAGAGAGTTCCTCTCCTGGAGCAGTAAAAAAAGACCCCAGGCTTGCATATCAGGCCGAGCAGGTATCAGCTGTGACATCATTACCTTCACAGGCCGACCACAGACTGGTCTGTTAAAGATACTGGGCTACTGGGAATTAAATCGCTCCCAGCCAGGCTGTGTCTTTGACAGGCATAATTACCCCATGACAGGGCAGGGTCTTAAGAGCTTAACTTCTTGCGTTGCTCGACCTTCTGTTGAGTCACAGTTTGTCCTGAAATGGCTTTGTTTGGGTCCGCTCTATTCCACAAATGGGTCAATGCCTAAAGCCACCATGTGCTGCCATTTTCACTTTACTATTTCATTGTTGTGTGAGTCTGTTGATAAGGTTATTGTGACGGCCTTAAAATATCCATTAGCGTCTGAAGACAGGCATCATTTTTTGCGCCATCCTGCTGTGGTATTCAGCCCTTAATTGAAAATGCTAAATGCCATATTTTACAATAGAAAATGCCCTTGTTTGGGAAAATGCTGAGAAATTAATAGCTATCGATCAGCACCACTTTCCCATTCTACACCAGCCTTTTTTCAAATTAGCCCAGCATTGATCCTCAGCAACAAATTTTGCTCTCACAATTCCCATCGACCCGACTGTAATATGTGACCCACAGTCAGCTGCTTATACTTCACATTATAAGACCTACATCCATTGTGGTGTCATCAAGGCTGCCTCAGGAGCACAACCATGATCTAGCCCGCAGAGGTCAACCCAAGGCCACGGTTTAACATTCCTCATACATTTCATCCAGGGACTGTAGCACATTTGCAAACAAACCTTCATTATTCTGAGGCAGTTAGACCTTTATCCATGAAGCCAGAACACAAATGAAAGCTAAAGCGGATGCAAGTCGTTTCTACACCGGACACTTCGACAGTACCGTCTGTAGCCAGGAGGTCAAAGCAGATGTTTGATTTAATCTAAATTACAGTAATGACTGCAAAGTCACCATAGGGAGTGTCTGATTGACTGAAATTTACTATTTATTTAAGGCCTGCTTGACTCAAGGATAGATGCCTCAATAGCCAAATACCGTCCCCAGCGAACGTAAGGCTTGCAGTGTCTAAAACAAACAGATACCAATTATACAAATAAAGGAGACGGAAGCACTGAGGCATCACTGGGGTGATGGATGAAATTCTACAAGACAAGGTTTTTTTTTCCCTGGAAGTTAGATAAATAAAATAAGCAGCAGAATAATATTTGTTAGCATTAAAAAAAAAAAACAATATGTATTCACAAAAATCTATAACGGGCTGGGGGGAACAAGGTATTAAGCTTCTGGTAACAAGTTCTGCGAAAGCCTTTGCATGAGACCTTTGTGAATCATTCAGGAATATTTATCTTCTGCTAATGAATCCTTTGCATTCTCCACAGATAATGCTAATGAGCGATGTTTGTTCTTGGCATAAGTCGTTAAGGAGGCTTGCACATTTATAAGGAAGGCATGCTACATGCTAAATCTGCTTGCACATTTATAAGGAAGGCATGCTACATGCTACATCTGCTTGCACATTTATAAGGAAGGCATGCTACATGCTAAATCTGCTTGCACATTTATAAGGAAGGCATGCTGCATGCTACATCTGCTTGCACATTTATAAGGAAGGCATGCTGCATGCTACATCTGCTTGCACATTTATAAGGAAGGTGTGCTACATGCTACATCTGCTTGCACATTTCTAAGGAAGGCATGCTACATCTGCTTGCACATTTATAAGGAAGGCATGCTACGTGCTACATCTGCTTGCACATTTATAAGGAAGGCA
>JABFEB020000035.1:22506292-22522073 GCA_019775895.2 Stomatorhinus ivindoensis | reverse complement strand
CCCCCCCCCCCCCCCCCCCCCCCCCCCCCCCCCCCCCCCCCCCCCCCCCCCCCCCCCCCCCCCCCCCCCCCACACATCTGAATGGCACCTGCTGAGACGCTGAACATGAGCATCTATGAAGATCGCTGGAGGTCAAGCGTGTTCAGATGTTCAAATGTGCTGCCAATGTGAGAATTGTTTGCAATAAAAAAGCGCAAGGTTGAATATTTCCTGCCTAAATCAGACGTGTTGTTTGTCTTCCTGAAAATTTTCCGCATAGTTTTTCCAAGTTGGGGAAGGAGGCAGAAAAACTGGAATGCACTTTTGATTTTAAGGTGGAAATAAATTTCTCTTAATAAACATTTACGTTAAGCTATTTGCTATAACGGCACAGCTCCACAGCTGAGCGTTTAAGTGGTATACTGTCGGAAATTCCACTGTCAAACAGCAAGTCCTCTTCGAGAAAATCCTCCTGGGAAATAACAGAGCATTTCACCAGAATTTACGGTTCTTGCCTATAAGTCCTTAATTCTTTGATAATAAACTTTCAGCTTTTATATGGAAATTAATAAATCCCCCACTCCCCATTTTCCTAGGCAGGGTAAAATATTGGTTTTATGGAAGGGAGAGCAGATGCCAAAGCAATTCCTGTAAGCAGCAGATCCGAATCGCTCACACATGGATCCCAATGGCCTCCGGACCTCAGGAATCTAACTGATAAAGATACTCAACTCACTGGTATGCTAACTATTCTGGATTTTTTATTCATCTTCCTGGAAACAGTACTGCAGTGTTAGGATTTGCATTGCTCACATATTTAGGCTATTCATGAGACCTCTACGAAAAGTGCAGGTTAACTGTAAGGCTGACTGCAGATCTCTGCCGTTGTATGTCTGGATACAGCAATTCAGTGAATTAAAAAAATAAAAAACATTTTTTTAAATGCAACCTTGACCAAGAGAAGTAGTTTGAAGATGGCTGGATCAATAAGATTTTTTTTATCGTTTTAAAATATCCAATCATATTTCATAAGTAAATAAGCAACTATTACGGCGTTTCATTTTGCACCATGAGTTCTGGAAGTTAAGCTTTTCCATATACTGTATTTCTTATGTAAATAGTGGTATCCTCCTTTGAATATTCTTTTGAATGTGCTTTAATGTAGCAGAAGAGGGTGGCTTCTCAGCTTCTCAGCTTCTCAGCTTCTCAGCTTGCACACATGAACATTTCAGCAGGTTTTGGAATCAGCCTTTGTTGTGACAGACATCATTTAAATGAGGTCATTGTTTCAGAGAACGCAGTGTCCTCTGGGAAGACCTGATCGCTTTTCAAGCCCCCCCCCACTCACACACACACACACACACAAAACTTCTCTATTTCTTTCATAAGCAGATATGTGGGACTGTCGCCCTAATAAAGTTAGTAAACTCCAATGGGAGTGGAAATTGAAAATGGGATTTAGATTTAATTTTATTTCAGGTCCTTATATTTTCAAGGGAGTTTCTTTGTCTCCTATGCAATTATTCTATTAGTTGTAAGTCATTACAATTACAATTAGCCTGAATATTGTGCCACTAGAGATTGACTTCTCGTCTGAGAATATCTTGGGATATTATTTGTTTTATTATTAGTCTTTTTTTTATTTAGCTTCTTTCGTAATTTTCACACTTTTGCAGTATTAGTATTTTATTAATTTCTCAGTAAAGTGCTGAAACAAAGAGCAAAGAAAAATGTGGAGAGAAATTTGTATTGTTATAGGATAAGGTCTGGTTTTGATCAGTTTTCTTTTTGCTCCAGGCATTCCTTGAATATATGTTAACAAAAATGTCGTACATGTCACTATTCAATTTAGTTATGTATCGGAAAGATAAGTTAACGACGATGTCACCGAAGCCTAATAGGCAGGCTGTCATTATGCTTAGTGATTGGTTTTCAAGCAGGTACGGGCTTGTTTGGTAGATAGCATGTAAATCTACAAAGATGAGAAATCAATTAAATGTTTCACAACAATAATTGGCTAAAGTGATTTCCTTCAAAACATTAAGCCATTCTTAACTAATTGGCTTTAGTTTAGCCATGCTGTGTAACTGATCAATTAAATATAAAATAGTATGCAGCTCTTGAGGCCTTTGGGAAACCTGGTGATCTAAACAGAAGGTAGAACATTCTGGAGAAGTATTGCCTATATGTTTTTCAGGAGGCAACAACCTTGTAAGATGCCTTTGGTGCGACACACCAAAATATCAATTTATATTAAAGTTCTTCTTTATAAGGGAATACTCTTAGTGAAGAATATTTCAAGATATTACACTGAATGAGGGAAAGACACATTTGCTGTTTCATTTCAGAGTGCTAGATATTGCCTGATGTTTCAAGATGCTACATGTGTTGAGAGATCTGTCTGCTCACCAATATGCTTCATATATCATGATGGGTGAGTCATGATGGGGGAATCTCACTGGCTGATTGTGCCCGTGCTGTGTAACATGACAGATGTGTTCCACAGCAGCAATGAAGACACAGATTGCAAAGGTTCAAGTAAAGGTTCCGGAGTTATTCACCTCCAGATTCCAGAATTGCTACAGATCCAAGCTGGCAAAACTCAGCGTTTCAGTACTTCAGTGAATCTGGAAGCAGTCTGCCTAAATTTTGTAGTCGATGACATCAAACATGCAGCACTAATATTGGTGATACACATACAGTATAATAGCACAGTGTGCTGTATTATGCTATATTCTACTAATTGAACACTACTGCTTCATACGCAGTAGGAAATATCACCAGTTACAAGATCTGAAGCAAGAAAAATATAATAAGAAAACATGTACAAATGTGTGTCTCTTAAATGAAAAAGATCTGGTGCTTGCAGCTACTGTTGTTTTACCTCATCCCAAGACCACTGCATTCTATTTTATTTAGCCTTAATTTATCATCTTATTTATGTATTACCAATAGGGTTAATTATGCTATGATTAAGGTTGGAAAACATCTGTGTTGCACTGAGGCAGGAGGGAATTTGGAGAATTTGTGTTTCCTGTCAACGGTATTCGATAGGGATTAAACCAGGACACGTGCTACCATGCAGTGCTGAGGGAATGATGTAAGTGCAACTGTTATGAAAGAATTTTCCTGCAAACCTTCTTCAACACTGTATTTTCCCACTAATTAATTAAAATAAATCTATGAAAGTTTTACTATTAGTGATTTGTTTAGCCATACCTGCACAAACATTAGGAACATGTGCCGTCTTACCTGTGTTACATGCAAACCCTGCCTGGTCCTCGGATGCCTGTAGCCATTGTGTAAATGACCCTCCAAGCACGTACGCCTTAATGTCCTGCCTCTGACCTCCCTGCGTTTCCCTCTTATCTGTGTCTCATTTTATTAGCCACATGCTGCAAATCAATTAGCCACTTACCAATATGTGTTTCAATGGCAAAAACTGTGGGAAAGATTTTTTTAATCAAAACATATGCGGTGTCTTTCTTTGAAATGGTGAAAATAAAAAGCAGCACCATAATTACCGATTTTATAATTACTAAGTTGTTTAGGTGAAATTCTCAGACTCCAAATCTAGCACAACTGATAGAGTCACTTTTTTTTTACAAAAGTACTGTATTGCATGTGCTTCTTGGCAATACCATGAGTATCAAACACCAATTACCAGTACAGGTTGGGAATAAATACCATGGGGCGTAACAGAATACTGCGGTATCAGAATAAAGTACTATGATAGAAAAACACTGAAAATATCCAGTAAAACCACACTGACATGATAATGCAGTGATTACTTTTTGTAAGGGCTAGTTGCTTGCATTCTTATTTTATCAGCAATGCATTCTAAGCTTTCATTACATGCTACTAACAGGGTTGCATGGTACATGTCAGCTGGCTGGAGTAAGATTTTCAATACGAGACCAGTCTGCATACACATGTACACGCATGTACATATGGCAGAACTGACAATAAAGACTTTAACTTCACTTGATTTACATGTATGTTAGATTTTTACTACATTGTAAATAGTCTGTAGGTCTTGGAAACTGCCCCAACTCTTTTGATGTAGCTAATTTTGAAATGAAATAATACAGGTTTGCCTTAAGATTTCGTGAATGACAGTCAGAGAGTATGAGTGTCACGCCAGATGCATGGAGTTGGTGACCCTGTACTAAGAATACAAACATTTACACTGGGTCTGTTGGATAGCAGTGGGCCTCTTTGCTTGCTTACGGAAATGTCCTGCATGGGGAGATGGGTTTACGCATATGAATCTGTTCTTAAACACAGTGCAGGTCATTCTCACATCACATATCAATTGTCTCAACTTGTTAAAATTAAATGTACAAATTTTTAATTAATTTTTAAAAATAATTCATATTATTATTAATTCATATTATCTAAAATGTTAATAGAATGTCCATTGTAGTTAAATGGTTGCAGAATAAAACAATTAACATTACAAAACCATTGAAGGAATGAATGTAGGCCTACTCATTACTGTACTAACTGATCAACTATTTTGGATTACTTACAGTAAAGTTGAAAGATTTAAAAACATTTAATCTAGTTTTATGTTATTATATTGGATTTTAAAACTGCAACAGTAGTGAAAAATGGTTGCGGGAACATTAAATCAAAGCTAATAAGCTCATTTTAATATACTTATTAAGGAACATTAAATGAAAGCTAATAAGCTAATTTTAATATACTTATTAAGTTCAGGTAGTACCAATTGCTCTGCCCAAAATTCAAACATTGTATTTCATTGTAACATTTAGTTTTTCCTCATGTTCCTTACAATAACCAAATATAACTATAATAGGCTGTCACGTCCCGATCGTTCCAATCCCCCTGTGTGCTACGCCACCTCGTTTATGGAATCCTCTTGTTATCAGCTGTTTCTAGTTGTGTTTAATTAGTTTGGTGTATTAAGTGCGTGCCAGTGTATGTTTTGCGAGTCCGGTTATTGGCGGCAGTCCTGTGTATTGCTCCTCGTTACTGAGTGTGTTCTCCCCAAATAAATCCCTCATTTCCCCGAATCTCTGGGCTCCTGTACCCGCTTCCCCACTCCGTACCCACACCTTGTGACAGTAGGCTACCTTCGTCCTTTCATAATAAAATAAAACGGTTTCTGCAGATTTCAATTAGGTTCAAAATTGAAATGAAACAGTCCATCTTCCATACTTTGCTTTTTGGCAAAATTGTCGAGGGCGTAACTCCCTTTTCATCATTGGTAAATGAATTACTGGATACTTCTTGCACGGCTATTTCGTTTGCTGCAAAATTCCGTCTAAACATACAGTCTAGACGTGGCCTCCTGGCTTATTTTGGTACTTTTATTGTCCTTTCCCTGGTGGTCACCTCAGCCCACATAGTCAACATCAGCATTGAAATTAGTTTTTAAATCATCTGATATTTATCATGAAGTCCAAAGTCCTTTGCTGTCTTCATTGTGGGGATTCGTTTGGCACAAAGGTTATTTGGTGCTGGATCCTGCTGTGTTACAGTGCTGGAATGTAACAGTGTCATTTATTTTTTTGTCATTTTCTGTTTTGAAGTCTAAATAATAAATGCTAGTTCACAGCTAGTTCGTAAAAGAGTATATTGTTCTAAATAAGCATCGTAAGTGCAGACTCATTCACGGGGAATAAGGAAAGGCGAGAGATGGTCGCTGTGGATTCAGGTTTCACACATTGTTGTCCACGGCAGTGACTATCACTGCATTCAGCAGACGGCCCAATTAGAAGGAATCCCATCATACTGTAAGCCAACATAAGGCAGAGCAGATTCACTGCTCAGACTCACTGCTCAGACTCACTGCTCTGACTCACTGCTCAGACTCACTGCTCTGCTCCTTTGGCTTTTCTCGTGCTGACGTCTGTCTTGTCCTTGCTGAACTGGGAGGACTTAAGCTATCATAAAAGCTGGCAAAGGCACTGACGGATGAGCCACCTTTACGTAAGGTGCTCCGCCGTCTCCAAAAAACAGTGAATGTCAGTTCCTGTTTGAATATATTTTATTGTAATATTGTCTGTGCCATGTTAATACTATCAGTTCTCTTTAGCCTGTGTGTAGATTTGGTGTGTCGAGTGTTTGTAATGCGTCATAATATTCAGGGACAAATCACTTTTGTTTAGTGAACAGCTACTTCATTAATATTGAAAATGTTTTTTATACACACACACACACACACACACACACAGAAAGAGAGAGAGAGAGAGAGAGAGAGAGAGAGCAATACAAATGTACAGTCTTAAGTTGTAAAGGCAGATTTTTCAAAACTGGAATCAATGCTGGGTATTAAAAAAATATTCCTGTTTACAGCTTTTCAGAATATGGATAAAACATGAAGCGGTTTAAAGTGTTGGACTGAATGTGTCTCTGAGGGCTTCATCATAAATGTAGGCTGAGTCATACAACCCAAACTAAATCCAGATCTGGACAATGTCATCAGTCATTCATTCCCACATTCCAGAAAGGGGAGAATTTAAGTCTGGCGGCTTACTTTTATTTATTGCATAAGTGCTTTTTAAAGATTTGTTCGGGTCTTGAAAGTTAACTGTTTGTGTTTGTTGAGATAAGTGATCCTTTGCAGTGCATGAACAAGCTCGCCTGTTCAGTGCTGTGCACCTAGAAGTGTGGAAAAACAGCTATGGCTCATTTTCAGTAAAAAACAAATAATTGCAGGGTCCCCACACAGTTTCCACCATCAAGCAGTGACCCAGATCACGCCGCTGGTATAATTTGGAAAATTACTGAGTTACTCTGGTGCTGAACTATTGTGCTGTTCAGCATCTTCTCATTTCTTGTTAAAAACAGAGGATATATAAATTGTAATGTATTGGTTTATTTTGCTTGACTTCAATTAAATGTTTTTTACTTTCTGTGCTGCAGTAAAACTGCAAAAGGAATCTGACCGACATAGATCTCAGTCGATGAAATCAGTTTTTGTTTGCACGTTATAATTAGAAAAATATATATCTAGTAAAATAGTCTTAGCTGCATGACATTGCCTGAGACAGAAGCAATGATTTTTTAATGTAGGATGCCTGTTCCAAAGTACAATGGAGATATTGAAATGGACAGCTGAGGGAAAAGGGCGTGAGTCTGTAAAGCTGCAAATGGCAAGAATTGTCTTCACACCTGAGGGACCTTTTCTGGTATCTCTCCACAGATTGCCCCTTTGTTTATTTAAGCAGATAAATAATCGTACTGACAGGCTAGCAGATGTACGATAAATAATTCTAGTTTAACGAGGATGGGGGGGCGGTATTTCATAATACTCATGTTGTGAAAGACTGCATTATGAGTCTCATCAGTGAAGTTTTCATCTTGGAGTGAATAAATGAATCTTTAATGTCCAAGTCCCTACTGAAACTTCACCTATTTAGTGTCCTTGCCAAAACTCATCATTAGCTAATAAAATTTCACAATAATTCAAATCAATTTTAACAATTTTCAGACACAGTATTCATTCTGTGTTACATATTACAAATTTTCATGTGACGGTTTGTGTGACCTATGTATTTTTATCAGCTATCATAGTATATTTGAGTCACTTAAAGGTGCTTATTTGTTTTGACTGACCTATACATAAGGATCTGCACTGAATGAATGATTGTGCTGCTACAGTAGAGCGCTTCAGTATATTCTTCTACATTTCATTGAGTGGTGTGAATATTGAATGACTGTCATAACATGAGAGAGGGCTCTCCTATGAAGACAAACGAATTGAACGCATACAAATTTAAATTCCTTTCACTCCAAATCTTTAGCATTTAAAACTCTTCAAAAGATTTTCCTTTCAGAACAAACAGAGAATAATTGACTTGGGCAGCTAGCCGTGATTTTTGATTTAAAAGAGAGTTAAAAAAGCAAACAGCATGCATCTTTAATTTCCACTTTGTCAGTCGTGCAGCCCCCGTCACCTTAATTTAAGCCATTGAACCATTGCTCAACTGATGCAACAACAGAAAAAAAATCACACTTAAAGATGTGTCCTTTTCCAAAGCCAGTTAGACCTCCACATGGATTTCAGACAAATCACTGTGCTTTTATAAAACATTAAAATGCACCTGCCGAGTTTTGCACGATGCTTATGACATCCTGTAGTGCAAAACTCTTTTCTTCTTGAGCTGTGATATTTTACCAAAATAGTTATAACTATTGCTTACTTTTAAAAGTAAAAATGCTGTAGTGCACACACGTAAGAAAAGAGGCCACCATTTTTAACATATTATGCAGTGTCAGTATTGTCACGCCCACAAGGGCGGGAACGAGCAGGTGTGGCGGAGACGCCGCTGATGAGCCACCAGTTATAAGCTCCTGGGCAGATCTCCCCAATGCGCTGACTGCGCTGATGATTAGAAGCCTTACCGAGCGTTAATCTGTCTCTCGTCTCCCCGACTTCCTGTACCGCTTCTGTCTACCTGCTGTGTTGCCCTTACCTCTCTCCCCTGCCTCTCTCCCTTACCTCTCTCCCTTACCTCTCTCCCTTACCTCTCTCCCTTGCCTCTCTCCCCTGCCTCTCTCCCTTACCTCTCTCCCTTACCTCTCTCCCTTGCCTCTCCAGCCCAGATCCCGTTCCTGACTTGCTTTCCCTGCCAAGCCCTGTCATATGTGTTCCCCCTTCCCTGTGTGTTCTCGTCCTGTGCCTGCCCGTCGGACGGACCCCCCCCCCGGTCAGGGGATCGTCCCCGCCCCCAGGGCCCTCCTGGTCTGCTCCCCTGCTCCTGCCTACTTACCTTTCTTGCCCAGCTGCCTGCCCTACTAAACCCGCATTCCTGGATCCGTGTCTATCTGTGTGACCATGCGTGACAAATATCATGCAAAAGAACATTTTATCTGATAAATTGATTTTTGTTAAACCCAGCTATATTTTGTGCCATTTAAAATTTATCTTTTTTTTGTTTAGTTTCATGGTCATGTTGTTTTTTTTCCATGTGTTTCACCTGATTTTACAGAACAGTGTCATGAGACCAGAAGCTCTTCACAAACAGCTCAGGGCTCAACCTTGGACAGAATGGCAAGCTGGCGCACACACACACGCACACGCACACACACACACGCACAGACACACTGTGGGGACCATAGAGACAGCAGTTCACTGAACTGTGCATCCCTGGACTGTGGGAGGAAACATGGGAGATGAAAGGAACTGGCCACACACATGGAGCGCAGAGGCGGGATTCAAACCCACAGCCTTAAAGATGTGAGGCAACAGCACTGCCCATCACAGCAACTCCGGCGGGGGGGAGGGCAAACAATTTGAGATCGTGTGGCAAAACAGGGGTGTGGGGTCCTACCTGGTTTATTTTGTTGATAGTGATCACGTGTGTTATATGATTCCAGCACATTTTTGCTGCAGACAGTTCGTTCAGCCTTTTGGGGAAGGAAGACGAGCTGAGTAAGCGAATCCCCATACTTCTCCACGGTCAGTCCGCACCTGCACCAGCTGTTCAGCTTATAGATTTATTAGTGACGACACATTGCATGAGTCATTATATAAACACCTGCTGCGTAAACAATATCCATTATAGCTTATCATCAGTATTTTCCTAGCTAATAGCTGGACCTACAGAAACACTAATTATACTTATTAATTGCATTTGAAATTTTGAACTTTTTGCTCATTTAATATGACAAATTGTCTGTGAGTGTCGTATGAAGGGAATTTAACAAAAAAAATTAAGGTTATAATGTTTATGCATGCTGTCAAGTATAAGCATTTTTCCCACTAGTAACTAAATATAAAGCTGTAACTAGGATTAACTGTTTTTTTTTTTTACTGTCAAGTCTGCTTTGGTCCAACTCAGTCCAACATACATCTGAAGCTTCGACCTTCACTGCCAGAGCGAAGCTGCTGGTTCTAGCAGCTAATCATGGTGCCTGTTAAGCTGCAAAGGAATGCAGACCCGTCTCTGATGCTCTGTCAGAAGTGAGCGTCCCCCTAAGTGACCTCCTGTTCGCATCTACTTGGCAGCCTGGTATACAATCATCACAAGTCAAAAGGCACTTTAAGGGATCCGCAGGTCACTCCTACACTCGCTAAGGCTCATTGTTCAAACTAACTGGCTGTGGATGAAAATCAGACACATGGCAAACAAAAGAAACCAGAAAACACATGAAGCTGAATCTGAAGCAAAAATGGATCAGAAAACGGTATGATGTTCTGAAATGCGTGAGCAAGTCAATAGCATGATCCTAGACTCTCCCTTTGGCTCTGTTTGGATCTGCATGCCATACATTGCTTATATCCACCGATTAATTAAGTTCATCTGGTAACACTTTGCTTTTTAGTAATTTTTAAACACATTCATGACACATTATAATGCATTCATAAAGCATTATAAACATGGCTATAAATATTTATAAAAGGTGTAACACATTATAGGCACGCTCATTATGCATTATGACTGCCTTATGCAGCTCTCATCTATAATGTCTTTAGTTAACCTATTATCTAATATAGCTGTTTAATTAATGCATTAAGTAAGCGTGTACAACTACATCATTCATGTTCCCTCAAGTAGAGTGATTTTAAGTTTTACCTTTCATCTTATCCTTATCTCATCCTATCTAATCTAGTCTTACCTTATCCCATCTCATCTATCTTCTATTGCCTTGTCGTGACTTTAAGAATTAGTAGAACAAGGTCAAACTCCAGAACCATCGATGTTGCGGTGAGTCCTGAATCAAGCAGGAAGCTCATGCTTATACCATAAATATTGAGTTGAGATACTGCACTGTGAATAGGGCTAGAGTCATGCAGCGAGTGTGTGATCAATAACTGCAGGAAGCTTTTGCTTGTAGGTATTCTTGCTAAAGGTACTACATTGTATTATTCAATATATGGGTGAGATTTCTTGGGAGCCGTGGATGTGTTTAAATATAGCTACGAAAAAATGTCAGCACTCAAAATTCAGGTAATTTGATGTGCAAAAATACAGAAATAATTATGTGGAAAATTATGTGTACTAAGATTTTTAACAGAAGTATATTAGATCAAGTTTACATTATTGATCCATATTCATTTTCATCATGTATTTAACAGGTATGTTACCTTTGCGGCTTTTGGTTATCAGTGAAGCCTTTCTTCGATCCTTTATTCGTCATGCCAAATGCTAGTCAGTTAGCTGAACAAACAAACAAACAAACACATTGAATTAATCCCAAGCCCAATGTAAACCTTTGGAAGTAACTCCAGTAGCTGCAATAACATTATTGTGGCACTTCATCTGCTTTCTGGCACTTCAGTAGCTCTAGAGAACAGCAAACAAAATTCCAAACTCTTAATGCAATATAGCCTGATAAGATTCACTTTACACTATCATACACCAATCGCTAAAATTCAGGTATTTAATGAGACTTAGTCACCCACATTGATCTTTTAGCTTCCTGTAAACTGGGCAATTAATAACAGGTAGCAGAGACTCAGAGAGCAGTGACACAATATGAAATGTGCCGCGGCAGCATCCTGCTGCACAACAAAACTCAGCATCTTTCCTCTAAAAAGCAGCCATGCAGCGCCACACCGCTGCTGTGCCAAAGGCCGGCCCAGTGATGCAGATCTCCACCAAGGCCTGAAAGACAAATGCCAGACTGGCCTCATCTGTTCCAACAGGCTTTTGGCTAAACGCTTTAAGCACTTCATTCCCAGAGGGGCCCTTGCGGCAATGTTCATCTGGAAAAAGTAAGTGAAGGTCAAAAATAGCTGCCAAAACAAAAGTCCAAGGGGCTACATTAGAAACAAATTACACAAAAAGTTGCCAGGACAGACCGTGGCAACAGGGAAGGCCTTGTAGCTGTTCACAGTCCGGAGGATCTATCAGGAAAGCCCAGCGGACCTGTCCGCTGTACAGCAGAAACACTGCAGGCAAGTACGAAAGACATGGACCCGAATGTTGTTGGTTCCCGATCCATTTGAAGTCCTGCTGTAGTGTCTCAGGCAAGCGAAGAGGCCATGTTCCGTGACGGACCTATAAATAGGTTCAGTTGTAAAGCATTTTGGAAAGAAGCAATTGCAATATTTGTTTAAATCTTAAATAACAGCAACTCAGTCTATACCGTTAATTCAACAGGTGAGGTTCCCCCTCGTTCTAAGATCCTCCCGATGTGAAAGGAATGGTGTTTATACTGTACTTCTGGGAAATGCCAGAGCTGGAAGGCAGCGGAACATCAGTGTAATCGCACTAATCTCCAAGATTAGGCATCACAATGACACAATGGGGGTATCTTGATATTAGATGTGCATAGTTTTCTTTAACAGGAATCTGAGACTGAAATGTTACATACAGCACTAGCTAAAACCTGGGATAAGTGTAGCAGCACGATGACAGTGAGAATATGGGGTGTGGTGGCACGCCTCGCAGTGGCCGGCACGCCTCGCAGTGGCCGGCACGCCTCGCAGTGCCACCTGAGAAAGCATGGCTCCGCAGAGAAGAGCTGTGCTGCCTCTGTGCTGCCTCTGTGCTGCCTCTGTGCTGCTGGCTGTTGTAGTTTATTAATAAAATCTCATTCTTCTCTACAATAAAGATCATCTTCAGTGTGATGTATCATGGGATGAAATGGCTGCAGAAGGAGTTTGCAGCACTGTGTCATTTCCAGCAATAATGTGGCGTCGGTCTGTGTATCGGGCTCATGCAGTGTAACCCAGTGACGCTACCTGGCAAATCCAGGGGCATAAGGAATGGACCCCTAATGATTACAAGGCGTCGTACCTTGTTCTTTAGTCACACTATGTGCCAACAGCCAAGCAGCAGCAGTCCATGAAATTCAAACCTGAATGCCTCTATATGCATATTACAGTGTAGCACATTTAATGAATTGCTATCTGAAATATAAATATTGGATCTCTGTTTTCAGTTTGGCAGGTATTTCAGGAGGGATGGTCACTGCCCAGACACACAGGTAATCTAATTTATACTCTCCTATAGTTTGATGAGCTGTGAGACATGGCTCAAGAAAAACTGTAATTGCTTTCTGAAGTCAGATAGTTTGGGGCACTGGTGGCCTGTTGGTTAGGGAAGCATGCTTGTAATCAAAAGATTGCCGGTTGAAATCCCCAACCAGCAAAAGTACCGCTGAGGTGCCCTGAGAAAGGTGCCGCCCCACGTCCTGCTCCCTGAGCAATGAATTAGCTGCCCCCTGCTATGTCACGTATGGGCTAAATGCAGAGGACATATTTTGTTTGTGTGCTGTGGTGTTTCAATGATGACAACTAATCCCTTACACAGATACAGTTAGGTAAGCACCAGTGCTAATATAATCACACTAACATTTTGCAGATGTTCTGTATTTTGATGAATAAACAATGCATGCATTTTTCTAATTTATAATTCTACAGATAATCATAATTCTACAGATATTTATTAGGATGCATGTTTTTTGTAAACAGGTATTTTAAATGAAAATTTCTTTTTTAATTTGGAAAAAGAATAATTAAAAAAATTTTCTCCGTGTAAATGACACAAAGTCTCATACCTCAAGGCTTGAGAAAATTCAAAATGAAGATTGAGATGGGAAGCATTTCCCCGCAAGCCGGAAGCTGATGATGAAAATGCTTAACGGCAATAAGTCATGTAATAATTCAGAATTAGAGCTTGAAGAGCAGTTTCAATATGAAACAACAAACATAATCTCATATTGAAGAGAAGTAATTTAAAGCTATTTATTATTTTATTGCATTTTTAAAAAATCTGACACCGAATGGAATGAATGCCACTTGGAAAAGGGATGTAATTTGTTTTGTAGGATAACAATCTTGCCTGTTTCTGTCACTTTCAGTTGCTGGTATTTAACATGATGCTCTGATTTACAGATACCGCAAAACACTTATGAGGCAACCAGGAAATATTGATAAATGTCCATCATCTTGATTGACAAAACCATTGCTTTTTAATTAAAAAATGGCAAGAAACATATGAAGGAACAAACACTGTGGTACTGAATGTTTTAATGCCTTGTTTAGTAATTTCATTGTGAAAAAATGTAATTTCTTCCCCATTGGACCACAATTTTATTAGCTGTAATTGAGTGCTGACTTTTAGACACACCATGATTCACTCGTCACTAACACTCGTTTGTAATTTGGCAGTCATAGTTTATTAATTTGAATGGTATGTAAAAGTGACAGATGAAACAACGTGTGAAAGATCAAGGCACGTGGGATTACTGTTCTGTCATCGCTGCATAGTCCAAGCAAACGATATTCAATAATAAGCTATGTGAAAATGCTTCGGCTGTATTCGCGTTAATTGCGAATCATTAAATTGTCAAACCAAAAAATGCATATATGTACAGTAGATTTCGATATTCTCCTTTCTTACATTCCACTTAAACTGACTGGCACTGAATTCTAGTTGGATGAATGAACACAACACTAAACTGTAGCACATGCAATAAAGATGTATTTAGCTCTGTGTATCCTGACCCAAAATAAACTTGAACAAATTAACATCACTGTTTGGTTTTTCCAAAATTTTAATAGAATAATTAGGTACAGTATGCCTTACTATAATCTCATTTGCCTGCAGTGACATATTATGTTTTATGCATGACTCGGAACTAATGCAAATCCCCTGCTGCAGACTATGCATTGCGCTTGTTTGAAGCTAAGATCGCCAAAAGCTTTGTAAAATAAATAGCTTTGGCTCAAATCCTCTGCCATTGTTACTGAGTTATACTGTATGTATTCACGTGCAGAGAACAGTTCATTTTGCAAAGACATCTCTTGAAACAGGAGGGCCATTCACACTATTAAACATGAATTCCCCCGAATATATCAACAAGCACAAATACAAAATGGGCTGTATCAATGTTATCCTTTAGCTCTCCTTTAATGTACGGTATGTTTGTACATAACAAACTCACCAGATTTACTTGTGTTACCTGTGATTAAAAAGTGCACACTTGTGTAGAAATGTGATAACAAGAAATCTGTCAAATACAATACTGACACAAATAATAACGATACAAAGTCAGGGGCTTTTCCCTCTGACCGCCTCCAAATCCCAGGCCTAGATATCCAAAATAAACAGCTGAATCCTCACAGTTACCCTACCTTCCACAAAACATAGTGGTCATGTTAATCTGTCCATCATGTTAATCTGTCCATCATGTTAATCTGTCCAGTGATTGTAGCTGCTGCATCATTTATATTTTTTTCTATTGCTTCCTGTAATACATCTTTTCTGGCATTTGAAAAACAGTCCCAAAAAACTCTGAAATTATTTGCTATTCTGTGTACCTGCTATATATTGAACATAGTTCTCCAAAAGGAAATTGAGTTGAATCTAAAATAAATATTGAATCATGTAATATTAACAGTATAAACGGAAAATTTCCACAATGGGAGTTGCACACCACACCATTCTCTCGTCAACATCAATCCACTATTTAATATTTACATATTTTGGTTTATTTATTGTTAAGCTAATATAATAAGCTGCATCTCTGTACCTTTACCAAAGCACACACAGTACCATTAGGTACTGTTAGGTATTCATCACCATGTTATGTCAGACACTAAGAGAGGTTCTGAGGTTTCCCTGCTCGTGTTGGTATACTGTTAAATCACAATTAGAAATCTGAAGTATCTAACCCTTATCTTAAAATTAAAGCTGTCATTTGAGCCTGTTTTGTACAGACCAAAATCACCAATTTGTAATGTCTGTCTGTGTGTGTCTGTTTGTGTGTGTGTGTGTGTGTGCGTGTGTGTGTGTGTGTATATGTGTGTGTGTGTGCGAACAGGTATACCTATCCTTATGGGGACACAATGTCCCCATAACGTGATAAATATACG
>JABFEB020000035.1:22429023-22444763 GCA_019775895.2 Stomatorhinus ivindoensis | reverse complement strand
GGGATGCCAGTCTATCACAGGGTACAGGGCTGGGGTACACCCTGGACGGGATGCCAGTCCATCACAGGGTACTCACACCATCAGACATTATGGGCAACACGGAGATTTCCTTGCTACATACCTTTGACTTGTATGAAGAAGCCCTTATAATTCCAGGAAAATATGCAAATTCCATACACACTCACACAGTGGATCCATGATTTTCTGGCCCAACTCAGATGAGAATGATACCCACTGACCCACCTGTTTTGATAATAGTGCCTTTTCCTGGATCAGAAGCTTAACTTTAAATGACCTGCTTTAAGTCTGACATTTTATTCACACAAATAAAACATGTACAACAATCTACATCATCTGACATTTGCTGAAAAATATCCAGGTGTCAATTCCTTTTTTACCAAAATGCACTTACAACATGACTGAATACACTATTCAACATGCATTTTGTTCAGTTAAATTGCTTGATTCCAATAATCAGTAAATTAGTCAATTCGCCGTTTCAAGTAAGAAGAAATGAGGCCTTTAAGCCCTGGACCTGCACTGCTCATGCACGGGGAGTCGAAGCGGCATGGACACCCTGACAAATTCAGGGGGGCAGCACTTCACAGAGGCTGTTGAATACATAAAATAATATTATGGGAGGGTCAAGGTGACATTTTGTCAGGGGGGGCATAACTATTCATGTGCTGTTCATGTGCTGTTCATGTGCGGTTTCTTTCTTTGTGAAAGGCCGATACGGTTAATATGACTTAATCAGGAGTATCTCTGGAGATTAATGAGATGGCAGGGGTTAAACTTTAAGTAGGATCTAAAGCCCCCCCGCCACACTCTCCCTAATCAGCCCTAGCGATGCCTTTTAATTTAAAGTAAAATATATAATTACATTAAAAAATGCATAAGAAACATATTGCATGTTTTACTATAGGTAAACATGTAATCAATGCAAGATACGCAATAGAATACAAAGTAAAAGCACCATTTTATTATACACAGACAGCACCCCTGCCGCAGAGGGTAAGGTGTCCACCTCCGGAATAATCGATTGACTGCAAGGAATCATCGTTTCCCTCAATACAGAAAAGATGCGGTCATCACATTACAGCGTATCCCGCAGCAATGACGTCCCGCTGTAGTAAAGGGATCCACCCATCATCTGCTGTCATTCCCAGTCTGATAAACCATAGACTCTGGGGAGGTACCATCTCCAAAAAAGCTTTCCTTTTAAACTATTGCCTTTGTTTGCGTTATCGCCTATTGACCTGTAAAATATACAACCTATAAGCCGATAACTACTTAGGATATTTATTTATGGGAAACACTGGAGGGCTGGTGTATCCTGGCAAGTTTTTAAAGAAAACATTTAGCCCGTGTCTTACCCGCCCTTTACTTGCTGTACTGCCTGCTGCCTACTTCTGTATGAGTTTGAATTCAGTATGAATATCTCCCAAGCGAGGATACACAAGTGGCCATAAAATGCCAACAGAGTTTCTCCCACCAATCGACAACTGGCATGCGCCTGACCTCACAGCGGGCAGAAGTCTCTCACACTGACTGAGGAGCAGAAAACTGAGTGGCAGCTTGAATGCTGCAAAAAACATCTAAAAATATCAAAAATGAGAAAGAGCCGACGTGTGATTGATTGTACAAATCGAAATGTCGATGTTATCAGAAAGCTAAATGAGTAAGTATCAGACATGGATTGGTCACATATGACCAATACCCGATCTGTCGGTGTGCTGAACCTCAGTCAACTTATATATGAAACGAACATGAGAGATAGGATTTCAGACACAGCGGCATAAATAACTCTGAGAGGGAGATTTTTAAATTTGCTTTCGTTTCATTGTAATGCGTTGGCCGGTGTTCTGTCATAAAATCCTACCTATCGAGATGTGCTATCGAGCCTATCTGCGCATGTGCAGTTCCACCGTCTTGGGATTAGGCTTAGGGTTTAGGGGTTAGGGTTGGGGTAAAGGTAAAGGTTTTAGGGCGTTTTGGGGGATTAGGGTAAGAGTTAGGGTTAGGGCTGTCGATTAGCACTACAGTAGCATTTTTTGACAAGGCAGCGTAAATCGACAGAACACCGGCAGTGCCGCCTAGGGCGCTGTTTCCTGGGGGGGGGGTCGCTGATTTAGCCAGTCCATCTAGCTTTGTATCTGAATGACTGGCAGGAATGGTGCAAATTATGAAGCGGGAGTAAATAAGGCCGAACCACACACGCTATACAGCTGGCGGGGGTCGTTTTTTTTTTTAATCAATTTTCCCTTAGCTAATTATTCAGTATTTTTATTATCAGCAGCCCTACCGATAGCTGCCCCCCCAATCTATAGATTTTTGCTTTGTGAAGCTATTTCTCATACTGTATTTCTCATACTGTCTTCTCATTAATACAGAAAAGTTTGCATCCCTTGCCAAGTTCAAGGTGATATTAACTTTTACCTAAATTAGCCGAGAATGATATGTGTGTGTTTTCATGATGTAAGGTTTGTTACCTCTGCCATTGTGCTAAACCCACGCACTCGATAATGGTCCTAACAAGGCTCCTGACAAGGCAGTTAATCGTGGCACAAGGAAATATTTTGGTTATTTACCCGGAAACATACAGAAATCTTGAGACAAACAATTCTAACCAAAAAGCTAAACCTATGTTTTGGCTCTCTGATGAGAATTTGAGCTTTATCTTGTTTGTCAATGCTTGCTTTGGAATGACCTTGTTTTCTGTTGTAAAATGAGAATCCAATATCCTTTATTGCGTCTTTAGATTGCTAATTTATGAGTCCTGCGTAGCACCATTAAAACCATTAAAAATTCCCACCTCTCAAGCTCAGTCATGCACATTTTATGCCTGGACTACTACAGGGTTAGGCATGGCGGTGACACGCGTTTACCGCGGTACTCAAAGGGCACCCACCATTAAATATTGTTCTCTCCATGTATAAATGGTTGGATACATTTAATTAGCAGACACTGATCATCATTTTTATATATCCATAGTATTCATAATAGATACATGAGAATATTGACTAGATCCTGTCTCCAGATTTTTCTCCAGTGATAGCCATTGCCAGTACAAGCACCTGTGTCACCTGAAAGTTCTGAAGATAGTTGCAGATCATCATAAATATATTAAGGATTAGCACCGGAGATGTGATTCTCAAAGAGAGGATTGTCAGAGCTGGGTAATACATCAGTATATTGAGGAATACACTAGTTTGGCTGCCATTAAAAGTACCATGATGCCTTATTTTGCAGTTGAGAGACACTAACACTGTGGGGTTCCAATCAGGCCAGACTCAGTTTCGGATCCAGTTCTTTTACAAGGATTATTTTATAATGGGCTGTTAGTGGGATTTCGTGACAGTAGCTCTGCAGTGAGCAGGTAATGGTGAAGTTCTGCGCCCTCGGCTTGATTAGGGGGGTCACATGTATGAACACGTGGGAGGGGGCAGCAGGCTCATGATCCATGTCTGCTGAATATGTGCTGAAAATTAATAAACCAGACCTGAGTTCCACATCTCTCTCTCTTTCTGACACCAGTGTCATTTTTCATGCCTTAAAGTGGGGGTTTATTGATTTGTCAAATATATATTCACCATTTCTTAAAAGCATGTGTCATAAGCAATTACTGTAAATTTTGTTGAAGAGAGAATGACGGATTTATTTAAATATCAGTTTCCTGCTACGTCTGTCTATATTTTTGTAGCAGAGTCTTGCCAATTTCCTTACCGGAGGGCACTGGGGAAAGGTGTATCATCTAGCATAGGAAGTGAAAATTTATCAGGCGTGAATGTATCTCCATGGGGACGTTATAACCGACCCGTGTGATGTTTTCACAAGCTAACGGATTTAGCGACCTAGTTATTCTTTTCAGTTTTAGGTGGCAAATGAGGTGCAGTTCGGCAAAACGGTGAAGAAAAGTGCCAGTGGTCATGAAAGACATGAATGGTATTAGTGAGTGCAGGACTGAGGCCGTTGGAGCCGATTGCATTGCCTGGGAATTACACGATTGTTTTTGAGGTTGCTGGGCCGAAACCAAAACACAATTTAATTTATACATGTTAGGGAGAACTAGTGACAGTTGGGATTAATCAAGATGGTGTAGGAAGCCTTAACCTTCCCCCTTGAGAAGATTATAGCCTGGTCATCCCGCCCACATCAGCAATGCAGAATACTTAGCGTGTCACAGAACATCTCGTTCCTGCGCTCTGCAGGCTGCAGCGGTCAGGGAACGCCCTAACCCTTTGTCCCACGGTTACTTTGTTTGCGGCTGGGACGCGTATCCTTTCGCTGCTTGCCATTAATGTTGGTTGCGGTGTTTTTCAGGTGAGCACCTGCGCATCTGTCCGCAGGGATACACCTGCTGCACGTCGGAGATGGAGGATTCTCTGAGTCAGCAGAGCAAGCTGGAGTTCGAGAACTTGGTAGATGAGACAAGTCACGACCTGAGGAGCACCTTCGTGTCCAGGCATAAAAAATTCGATGGTAAGGCACCTGTTTTCGTTACACATGGCTTCCCCTGTCAGCCCATAAACATTTCAGTATAAAACAGAGCATCTTGCCAAAAGTCTGGACTATTTCAAAGGAAGTCCTATTTGTCATTTCGAAACAGGACATCAAATTCATGGTTTAAAGCTGTTGTGCTCAGTTGCTATATTTTGTAATTGTTATAAAACATTTTAACACAGATTCCTTATTTAGCCCTTTTCCTCTTTATCTCATTTATGCAGCCTCTGAGTTTTGAGGGTGTAAATCTTAGGATCTGCCTCTGCCTGCTGCTTCCTCCCATGACTGTGATTCTGTCTTGTGAAGGAGCACTTGAGCATTAGACCTGCTTTGTGTCAGACTTACTGTAGAAAGAAAAGCCCACAGAATCCAAGACAGCCTCTCATTTTGGGTGGGGGCCCAGAGGTCACACCTTTTAAAGTCCATTCCTGATTCTGTGATTCAGACGAGGCCACTATGACGATCAGTAAAAATGCACCGGTTATGATAAAATGTGCTGTACTCGTATCCATTTTCCCCACACAGGCATATATGCAAAGTTACAAATTAACTATGAGATGGTTTATTTGTGTAATTGTAATTATTTTTGAGTTTTGTTATCAAAAGAAACGGGTTGAATTTTGACTGAAGGTTTTTACATACGAAAGAGAACCAATTCTTCTCCATGTAAAACAAAGGTTTTCTTAATGATGCAGTATAATTTACTATATTTAATAAAGCTGTTGTGGCAGGTTGTGGGGTTTATGTTTGCCAGATGGCAGGGTAACAACTCAGGTGTTAAAGAAAAAAAAATCTACTTTATTAACAAAAACCTGTGAACATTAAACTGGAAAGACAAAAGATCCAGAAAACTGACAGTTCTGAACAGAAAGCAACTCAGAAAGCTCAAGTTTCCAAGTATTCTGCCAAGTATTCCCCCTCAGTATTCTGCCAAGTATTCCCCCTCAGTACTTTGCCAAGTATTCCCCCTCAGTATTCTGCCAAGTATTCCCCCTCAGTATTCTGCCAAGTATTCCCCCTCAGTATTCCCCCCAATTATTCCTCCAAGCATTCTCCCCAGTATTACGCTCAGTACTCTTCCAAGTATCCCCCCCCCCCCCGCAAAATCACTGAGGCACTGAGCTTCATGCTGCAGGCTTCTCCCTCTCCCCGCCATGTTAGCTCTGCTTTTACCTGGTGGGCGTCATAAATGCCGGTGTCTGTGGGCACAGGACCGGCCATCACTCTGCGCCCTGCTGCCCCGCACCTTTCCGAAATAAGCCTTGAAGGGTATAGAGCAGTTTGGCTCACAGCCAGGCAGGATACTTTGAGTAATTGCTCACAACAGTGTGATGTTCATGGCGTTACTGGATCTTTTTATATGTGCTTTTTGTTTTTTGAAGTCAGATGGGCACATGATCTAATCTGTGGATACAATTCAGAAACCATGCTCTGTCATGGTACCCCGTGAAAGCAGCTCTCCCCATTCACACACTGACAAAAATGTATTAATAATCAAGTCATGTCTTTGTTTCAGTACAGAATTGAACTATGAGATGTATTCTATTCACACGAGGCCTTCGGTTGAATTAATATATGTGGCCTGTCCACTGTGCAGTGACAAAAAGGGCATCAGTCTTCTCAGGGATCTCATTCCATAATGTGGTTGTCAAAATGTCTTGATCTGTGATCACTTCTCTCCTTATATGTTTAATGTAATATTATGGTAAGGTTAATTGCCCATTTTAGCCCCAGTGTACTTGCAGAAACTGTGTTTTATTAAATCTGTTTTATTGAAACATCACTTGGGGTTGCGCTGATATCTGAAATTAGTCCTGCAAAACATCTATCAATAAAATCTAAATATACGCTCATGAGTGAAAATATATTTATACGGCTTATCTTGCATTTCTGTTTACCAGCAAAACATAGTGTAAGTAATGTTGTTTGTTCAGATGAGTACTGTACAGACTATAATCTCCAACATTTGGTTCACATGTTTTTGTATAATGTCAGTTTCTTTGTTGCAGGGCAGAGATTCCAGACAGAAAGCTTTACAAACTAACGCAGGTGTAGTACGTGGGAACCCTTCAAATTGTGTGTTTTCACCTCATTACACAAATGCAACAACTACTCAAGTCATCATTACGGTGCTCCTTCAATTTTGCTGCCGTTGAAACAGGAGCAGAAAATATCGCCCAAAGGAACAGCGCAGTAGCAGTGGTCATTAATTTATAACAAATCACATAAAAACAATAAGATAGGAAGCTACGTTCCAGTATGCTGTTGTTGCGTAAAGGCATGTTCGCTTTGCTAGGGTGTAGATGTGTTTGCGGTGAGTATGCAATGTGGTCCTTCTCTATGGGGGAGTCGGCTTCTCACAGAACGGCAGGGAAAAAAGGGGGTTTTCGTGTGTATGTTTTTGTAATACGATAGCTCAATTTAGATCCAGTGAAAATAGAATTAGTTTTAACAATAAAAACTCTTTCCACACACATTTTTCAATTATATCAATATATCTGGGAAAAAAAAATCTAAGGAAAAAACATTATTTGAAAATATCTATTATCTTCCCAGCCTTATTAAAGATCTTCTTTGTGGATGAAACAATGTGTGAAGATTTTGGTATAGATGGCCTGGATGTGGGACTGCTTCTGAAAAGAGTTGATTGGCCTGCAGGATCTATCAGCCTATCAGATTCCTCAGGACTTCCTTAGGGTAAAATTTGATCGTCACAATTTTATTAACACTGTCACAGTGCTGCAAGTTAAAGAGAATAAAATATATGTTCCTAAAGAACTAGAGTAAACTTTTTTCTTGTTTTTTTTTCTGAGCTGGCAGTTTATAATTGTTTTTTTTAAGACACATAGTTGAAGCTATTTAAATATCACATATATAGCACGCATCACATTTATTTTATTTGACCACTTGAATCAAGTTTTTATTAACATTAATTTTGTATTTTTTATATTTGAGATAGATATTTCTCCTGAATGAATACTTACGTTACATTAGTGTCTTGACATGCACAGTAATGGATCCATTGCAATCAAGTACCTTTCTCTAAGTAACACATGCGGTGCAGCAATTAGTGTGGAATTCGGCACAGGATTTAAGCCCAGACTTTGGCAGCTCAGATTGCTACATTACTACAGAATGCCATTTCGCGTATGGTTCTGCAGAGAAAATGCTCACCTTTGTAAGTGAGTGAGTTAAACTAAGCCAAACTGACATTCTGCTAATCAGCTTAGAAATGATTGTTTACAAAGAAGTGTAAGTGATATGACAACGCGGAGTGCATGTTGTGTAGGTGCTCATTTCTCGGGTGTCGTAAATATTCTCTGTGCTTTGTGTTAGTAAAATGCTCGCTAAGTCCGCAGGACACCCGAAAAGCATTGGAATATTGTCTCCTTCAGACTCTGTTGGTTTACCGTAACCCCCCCCCCCCCCACACCAGCACCTAATTTCCCCATAGGCTGTTTGGTATGTTTTTAAACCAAAGATCTTGTGTCCCCATTTTCCCCCAGTGAAATGTAACCTTGGGTAGATCGGGGTCTTTCACACACCATCACCCAGCTGTGATGTTTTACCTGTGGCAGTTTCCTGGAACACGTCAGAAGTCCAGCTTTGACCTGATTTAAATCACACTGAAATAGCTTCGCATCACCTGCATTAGATAAATATAAGAAATCACTGAGTGTTTGAAGTATCAGAACAAAGGCACCTCAATAGCTGTTAACCCTGGGGTTGACTACATCAGGCCGCATTATGAGATCAAATCAAACCGATCAAATTAAAGTTTTATTTGTGACATACACAGTCATACAGTATGTATAATCTAGTGAAATGCTGGTATGATTTGCGCCAAGATTGTGGCAGCTTAGGGACGTAAAGACATAATAAACATCAACAAAAGACAGGATTATAGATAACTACAGACAACTAGCAGTATGTGTAGGTGAGGCGGTAAAGTGGTGTTAGTAGGGAAGAGTAATGAATAAATAAATAAGATCAATATTTGCATTCCAGCTGTGCCAGGGGGGGACATGAGGTTGTACATGAGTAGTGCAGTAATGATGGCTTATAAGAGTTTTACTTAGACAAAAATTTTCTGCAGGCAAAACAAAAAATGATTGGTTCAGAGAGATAACCAATCAGATTATTTAGGAGATGGGTCTAAGCAGCTAGAGGAGGTGGGGCCAAGGCATATGATTGGTTGGCCCCGCCTTCCCTAGGTGCTTGGTTCCACCTCCTCTGCAACCTGAATGGTTATCTCCCTGAACCAATCATTTTCTGTTCTGCCCTCAGAACATTTTTCCATAAGTAAAACTCCTAGGAGTGTAATGTTAGAGGGAAATTCCTAGACATGCCTGGGAAGCTCTTCCTAACCCTCCCACTTGCTGCTGTTATCCAAAGCTAACTGGACCAATCCCTCCCCCAGGATTGAGGATGGTTACACCAAGCTGTTTGGTGACGCCTGTATGCATGTTTCCTTACCAGCAAGCACTATTAAAAGCACAGCAGCATAAAGAAGAATCACCTAAATCTTTCGAAACTTCTTTTCACACTGTCCAAGTCTGCTGCTGTAAACCAGATCCAGCTGACTGTGAAATTTTTTATGGTTCTGCATCCTACTTGAGCATTAAGATCCATTTTTGCAGTACGGCAGTGAACCCAAAACTGTGGGAGACCCTTAGTCTGTCACTGGAATCCTGTTCTGCTGTAATGGACTGTGGATCCACTATTGCCTACACACCTCTATGCTCCTCCGAGGCAAGAGCTTCTCAGCATAGTGGATGACCACCCCCCCCATGAAAGCCCCCACGTATGGGTCTGCAGGGTTGACTCAGAGGAAACACTGAAAGAAGATGTTCTGAGACTTAAGAGATTTAAATAATTGAATTCTACTAATGTACTTTTCGCACTAAAAACTCCTTTTTATCTTTCTGTCTGACGTTTGAAATGTGGGCTGTGGAAAATGAATTAAATCTGGTGAATAACCCACTTCCATCGACCGGCTGAACTGTAAAAGCATCTCTTGAACTTTTTTTTCAAAGGCACATAATGGCATCTTTGTAGGCCTGTTCAGATGGTAAACAGTGCGGAAATGTAAGGCTAAGGTTTTTCAACCCTTTTTTTTTATTATTGGACTCCTGTTTGGCAAAAATGACCGAGAGCATTGGCGTGGATCTCGAGTCACCATATCTGCCAGTTAGCCTGGTCAGGATAACAGGGTGGTATGAGCTAACGGCTCTAGCCTCTGAGCCACTGTGCCCCCCAAAACAAGTCGCTAAACCATGATTTGTGTAGTCATGGAAGATTTTCTTGTACATCAGAGGCGGTTAAGAGTGGAATGTATGAACACAGGGAAATGATTCCCAGTGAATATATTTGTTTAAATAATTTCAAGATTACTGCCATATCCAGAAAGACTTATAGGTCTGAATAGCTGTAAGAGTCCATCCTTCACCCATCTTCCATAAGCACTTCTCCAGCACAGTGAGCCTGGATCTGATCCCTGAAAATGCAGGGCAGCGGGAGCCCATGGTGTCATGCCGTCCTTCATAAGGTCATGCGTTACGGGCAGCTTGTAAAGAAACCAGGCCACTTAAACCGCTTGTCTTTGGACTGCTCAGAAAATTCTTACAAACAGGGGATGAACTTGCAAACTCCCCGGACACAGTCCTGCAGGTGTGAGGCTGTGAGTGCTAGTTGATGTTCCTCTGTGCCGTCAACTACAATATGCTTTGCGACTAAAGGACATCTGATAAAATGAAAGGTAAAGGTGATGTGCTTGCAGAATGGTTTCCAGCGTTTCATTTGTTGAATCACTGACAATGAGGCATCATAAGTGGTCGTCACTGCACAATCTGAGTGATAGAAAATAGTTACCGTATTTTTACGCATATGACGCGCATACGTGTATAACGCGCCCGCGTGTATAGCGCGCGGGAACAAAGGAAAAAAATTCTGCATAGCGCGCCCATGCGTATACCGCGCATGCTGCCCATTGAACTGAAAACTCCTCCCGCCGCCCCCAGACATAGATCATACATAGAACGATAGCATCTCCACGACGATGATGACATGACATAAATCATAATCATGATCGTTTTATTAGTTTTGTTTCGATAGGACATTTTCATCTCCATTAAAATATTAACAGACGACATCAACCATGTAAAACAAATTTTGCATAACGCGCACACGGAGATACCGCGCGGGCGGGTTGCGCGGTTTGCAAAAACACGTATAGCGCGCGCGTTATACGCGTAAACATACTGTACGGTAAGTATGCGATCAGCTTGGAGCTTGGAAGGGACACTCGACAGACGGCCAGAGATGCCGCTTTACAGTGAAATGCGGGGGTGCTGGGCCTGTCGCCTTTGCCAAGTCTGATGCAGGACTGGAAGCAGCAGAATAGGGTGAAATTCCAGGGAAAACCAAATATACACAATTAAGAAATGGAATTATTCCTGCCCTGAGAGACAATTTCTGAAGCATTTCTCTTGAATGCATAAAATGCCAAATTCTTTTTACTCCACTGAAAATAAATACAGTGGCAGATGCAGCATATAAATTACATTTTACTCTTGTTTTAGGGAAAAAAAACTGTGATGTTATCTTAACTTTTTATCACATTGTATTACATGTATTAAAAATGTGAAGGCTATAATTATACCTGTTTAATAAATGCAGCAGTGTGTTACTGTGATTACTTATATCTGTCCTCTGTACTTTGCAGGATATTGTAAAATATTTAAAATACGTACATTTAACATTCCGCAGAATTATATGTAGAGGAAGGATCAGGTTGATTATGGCTAGATGAGAAGAGAGACCCACAGCCTCACCATGGCTACAATTAAACACTCAGAATGTGTTTTGTCCTGTAAATGATCACAAATGCCTGCTATGACCTTTTACTAACCCATCCCCTCAAATCTGTCATCAAAGGGGAGCTTTGCAAAATGTTGTATATCACCTATATCCCATAAAATGTCATCTGTCTGTATCACTTTGCACTGGTGGACCAAAAGCCTGCCGGCTTTAGCCTCACAGATGGGCGATGATGAATAGCAGACTGAGGGTCAGCAGACCAGCTCTAGTCTCATGTCCACTGGCCGATTCCAAATCTGCTCCGACGGTCTTCATCTGCGTGTTGCTCCTTCTGCGATCGTTCACCTGGTCTGGAGTCTGTGCTGCAGTGGAGAACAAGCAGAAATAAATCTCATGTTTGCTTTCAGAACCAAGGGGAATAGACTCCCTGCTATCTGATGGAACACATGAACCGCCCCTCGCCAAACCACACAATGTCATCTCTGGGAGCATTCCCCTGCTTGGTGCCAGATATGCTCAGAATTTCTTTCTAAGCATTTTTTATGCAAGTTTTGTTTGTGTTGCATTTGCTTAGATTTAATAATTACCAGATGTTCCTTACAGATCACATCCAACCCTGTTTTGCCTTTTGATACCATCAAAAATGAGTTTATACTGGACCTTTGTAAAACAACAAACGGCCAGTGGCTTAAAAACACAAAACAATTTACAAAGGAACAGCTCCAAACCACACACAATGACAAACTCTAATCAAAAATAAATTAAGCACAATGAAAAATATATTTGGGATAACAGCCCAAGAACCATCTGTGGATATTTTTAAAAATTCCTATACAGGTACAATAGATGCATACAAATATATTACAGTTGATCTTATAAATATAAGGTTGGAATACCCATGTTAATTAAATTTATATCTCAGCAACGAGGAAAATATTCATTGTACAAATACACTGGAACAATTCCTTCAGAATTTCATTTCTCTGGGGTCATGTGATCCAGCTTTCTGAAAAATAACTTGAGAGAAATGTTATTTCTACTGTAATACCAAGGCTTCTGCCAACCTTAGTCACAGGAGTTCTTGTTCCAGGAGACATTAATGATTATTTTTGCAATCTTTTCCTTTGTTAC
Source organism: Stomatorhinus ivindoensis (assembly GCA_019775895.2). Taxonomy (NCBI): domain Eukaryota; kingdom Metazoa; phylum Chordata; class Actinopteri; order Osteoglossiformes; family Mormyridae; genus Stomatorhinus; species Stomatorhinus ivindoensis. The sequence goes on along the minus strand of JABFEB020000035.1, from coordinate 22,432,310 downwards.
ACTGTCACTAAAGTCAAAAGACTTTGTGCAGTAATTTTTTCCCCTATGAACTTGAGCAATGAGCCATGAAGGGATTTAGTAATATATACATTGCAAAATAATTTGATAAATATAGGAAAAACCTTAAAGTACACAGCATAAAATATTTTGCTGCTGTTTACCATTGAGGTCATCTATAAACTGAGAACTACATAATTTCATATTTATTTAAAAAAAATAAACATGGTTTTAATATTAATTCAAGCCAGATTCAGCTATTGGTTCTGTATCTGCATATCTAGACAGAGGTTCCAATCATCAGTGCAAAATAATCAAAATGGCAAAAAGAAATGCATTTGCAATTCATCATACAATAATCCACAAAAGTGTGACAATGTGTGCATACTTCATGTGGTCAGATTCTATTCTATTCTATTGATTCTATTCAGAATCAAAGATTTTTTTTTTCAAAGTGCACTCGCTTTAATATTTTCTAAAGCAATCATAACAATTAGGTCCTTGGAGAAATGTGTCAGGGAGCATTTGAAAGAAGCTTAAAAACACATTAGGCCTCGCTGACAATTTTCCCTGATTTCCTGACTTCTCTCCTTGTTTCAGTGCAGAGCAGACGGCTAACACGGGGTGATTGGCGTATATAAATCTGCGAGGTCGCAGTGATTGCTTCTCCACGGGATCCAAGTGCATTACAAGCAGACAGCATGGCACCGCTGTCCACTCAATCAGTCCCCGTTTGTCCACATGCCCCCAAAAAGGGTGCATTCAGGAGACATGGGTCACAGAGGTTTCCCTTTCATTTCAGTCTTTGGAAAAAAAAAAGTGTTTATATACTGTATATGTAAAACGCAATTATGTACTGCAGATGTGTGTGCACACGCATGCACGTGCACGCACACACGCACACACACACACACACACACATACATCATCGCTGCTGTTTGTGAGGATTAACCTATCAAATGCAGCCTCTAAATCCAATTCCCTGATGAATCCCAGTTCCCCGATTCCCTACGTATCCCTTAGCATAATCAAAAAGATAATTGCATGTTGAAAAGATTTTTGACCAAAGCATACATAATTAGTGAGTCAATTTTATGATAACTTGCATAACTAGTCATTTGTGCTACAGTTGTTTTGTCTGGAATTTACATAATATCCCAGAGGAAAAGAAAAACTATAGTAAGATCTCGGTTTATTTCTCCTAGATATAAAGAATGCTACAACATCGGTTAGACTTATTACTTTGAATATCACCTCAAATAACCTAATAAGACTCATCTGGAAATTAAAATCTAATCTCGTCCTTTTACATGTTACTTATGTGCGCCGATATATTTATTGTAAACAATTTAACGTTTTACAGTTTCAATGGGCCACTGTAGGAGAAATTATCCATGTTGTAACCTTAGTTTATTAAACTGAAAATGAAATATACGATCTCTAATAAAAGGTCCATTCTTTGCACACAAAAAAAATGTCTGTTAGGAAAAAACACAATTTGAATGAATTCCCTATTACTTCATATATTATTTTTGCTTTCAGTCTTCCTTAGTGCAAGACAAAAAAGGCTGTAATATTAGAACATCATAATACTATCCAGATCTAGTTTACTATTGTGCAGGGGCACAATGCACAATATTCAGATTTATTTAACATTGAAAATGTTAAATTGAACACAATTCACAACAGAGCTATGAGAACAATGAGATGTCAGGGCGCGCAAGGACACAAGGACTGAATACTTTTTCACTGGAAACTTCAGAACTTCATGAAGCTTCACATAAAAATGTTGTGAAATAATCTCTTATATAATGAGAATCACTAATCCAGCATCAAAAATGAATACGTACAAAAAAATGGGAAATAATAAAATGTGAATGTTTAGTCATTATTGTCCATTAACGCTAAATTATTCATACACCTAATACTTAATATGTGCAATTAAATCTCATTTGTTCCTGAAGCAAGGTGGGGATAAGAAGTGTTCCATTACAAAGTACAGAACCATGAGGACGTCTCCAGCTATCAATGAAATGGAATTTTAAAAATACTGTAACATGTTTAATACTTTAAGGTAAAGTTATTGAAGCAAATCTAAAATATTGAGCTCTTTGACCAGAAAGACCTTTCATTTGGGTCATGAATCATGAATGAAACAATTGTTTTATACATGCCCTTAAAAATGTTCAGGATTTCCTATCACACTTCCGTTACTGATCTGCAGCTTCATAATTTTCATGAGCTACAATGTGCCCCGAGACAAGGTTGATTTTTTATATATAAAATGTATCCTTTCATAATACGTATTCTTTTTCTGCTCCTATTGTACTCTTTACACTATTTATTTAAAAGATTCAGAACTTTCAAACTGAAACTCAATAGCTAAGCTGTGAGCCAACATCTGTGTTAATTTCAAATTGTTTTGACTTTTTAAGCACCTGCCTCCGTGTCCCTTCATTTGCCAACTCTCCACAAATCTCTACTTTAGAGTGAGCTTCCTTGATGGACATCTTATCGACAGCCTTTGAAATAAACAAACATGCCGTATATCCTATCTGAGCTGAGCAGCATCCCCCAAAAAATGTATGTTTGTTACGCGAGCCCTGTTTCCACGATATCAGTGTTCTGACATATCATACATTCAATTCCAAGCAGAGCACTGAAAAGTTTAACAGATTTTTATAGCGTGCTGAACTAGATAATTTATCCTGACTACCTGAATTTCAGAGTCTAATTTTTGTCCTCCAGCACAAACAGGTATATCACATTTACAGACAGGATATTTGTGATGTTACCCTTGAAGTTTATCAAAGAAGCTAAGTGAGATTGGCTTTATTGTAAATACACAGTATTCGGGCATCATAAATCAAAATGTGATTTTGTTTTGCTTAACAAAAGATATACAGTATGTAAAATTAAAATTAAGTCTATTATTCCGCTTCATATAGAAAGAATCTTCATGCAAATTCTGGATAATTTCTACACCATGACACATTTCACAGTTCTGCCACTTCTGGTTCATTTTATATATCCTCTCTGTACATCCAGCTTTCACCTGTCATAATGCTTCAAATCAAATCACTTGTGCGTTTCATGCCAATTCTACACCTAAATGGAATTTGCCATGACATTCATTTTCTAAAATAGGTCACGTGAGTAGATAGATAGATAGACAGACAGCTAGATAGATAGATAGATAGATAGACAGACAGCTAGATAGATAGATAGATAGATAGATAGATAGATAGATAGATAGATAGATAGATAGATAGATAGATAACCCTTATTGT
>JABFEB020000035.1:22376894-22406338 GCA_019775895.2 Stomatorhinus ivindoensis | reverse complement strand
CCCCCCCACACACACACACTAGCATAGCCTGGTATGAAGCCTGGGCTGAGACAAATTACTTGTGTGACCCAGCTCCTTATGTTGAGAAAAATGATTTGCCCCCGTGGAAAAAGCATGTCCCCTCCAGAGGAGGCAGAAGAGCAAACTGACCCATTGACGGACTCCACCAGTGCATCATGGGTATCAGATAGAGCTGCGGGCTCCGTCCAGCATCCATCATGAGGCACAGGGCTGTCTGAATGTCCCTCTCCTGTTTACTTTGCTGGGACTCACATGATGGCTGGTGAGGGAGATGTTTCTGGCCCTACCTCTATTTCCAGGAGTATTTATTTCATGCGTTACAGGTAGTAGGTTACCTGACAGTTAAAGGTATGAGCTGGGAAGATAACAGCTTTTACTAGTCGGCCTACTGCCTTGTTTTACTTAGTGAGGCATTTGATGGGGTGGGATCTTCAGATTTTGTCCTACATTTTCACCACAAAAGGTGGCTGTGCAGATTTTCAGTGATCAAATTTGCGTTCCAGTAATTGGTTTTCTAGTTTTTGTGTAACGGCTGGTAGTTCAGAGTAAATCCCAGTGATCTGTCATCACATGCTTTGCTTTTTTATACAGAACAGAGTCATGACGGGAATAATCCTGAAGAGGCCGATACGGACGTTTTAATAACAATCATGACATGAACACACCAGCTGGCAAGATAATCGGGGAAAAAACCCGTGCCAGGCTGATGCTGACGTAACACGAGCGTTTATCTTTTTGAAAAGCAAGACACCCACTTGTTTGAGTTGCATGTAATATAATTTGCTTTGGGCATCACACAGCGATGAATAAAACAAGCTTAAGAACATTTTCCTTGTAATTCTCCTTTAACCTACATTTGCTAAGTATGTATCTGTGTATTGTTGTAATTAAATATGCAGCATTGGCTGGGAAGTGATTTCTGGAGAAACTATATGACGTGCAAAATAGATGGAGGGGGATTCAGAATGGAAATGAAAAACAAGAAGGGAAAGAGTTAAACAACACAACACCATTCTTTCTCATCTGTGTGTGTGTGTGTATGTGTCTGTGTGTACATATGTGTGTCTGTGTGTGTATATGTGTGTGTGTGTACGTTCTCCAGTTAAAGGGGTTCCACTAAATGGTGGGACTGAGTGAAGATTATCATATAAATCAGTCCCAAACAAGCACAGCTGTGGTCTGGTTCTGTGCCTCTAACAAGGTTGTGATGTTGCTTTTGAGAGCAGTTTGTGCTTCGGGTGCCTGCTGGATCGCTGCAGGGAGGAGTGAGGCCCCCTCCTCCTCGTTGGGACCGTTGCTCGGCAGCGTGCGGCCTGGACCAGGACACCATATGACGCCCACCGCTTCACGACAATGAACCGTCTCATAATTCTGCTCCACACGACCCTGTTTTACACATTATGAAATTAGCTGATCCGCGGCAAATAAAATGGCGTCGGATATGGAAATTAAGGAAATAAAATCCCGAGCTTATGTTTTTAAGCAGCTTGGTTCCAGAGCTTCTCCTAATGAGAAGGCCTTGGCTGGAACTGTGACACATTCAGCAATTAGTAATTACAAACCCTTTTTTCAAAAACAGCTTTGTAATATATCGTGCACATTTCCCCTGTTTTTTGACGCCAAAAGGCTGTTGTATCATGCTTTCATAGAGCAGATGAGACGCGTCAAAGCTTTAAGCGACGTCTCTAGCTGCAAATCATTAGCGTCTGACCCAAAATAAGCACCTCCACAACCGCTTTGAGGTTACGTGTTCGAGGGAAGCCTAGAAACACTCAGAGACACCCTTTGAAAGTACGAGCAGATCGTGTTCACCCGTCAGAGACGAGAGGCGTCAACCATCTGACCAGGAGTAGCTGCTCGTGAGCCGGAAGAAGACAACCTTCTCTTTGAAGTTGTTCAGTGCGAGCATCTAAGCTAACCTGGGGCCTTAATGCAGCTTACTGGTCCCAGACGGTGATAAACACATATCAAAATATTGATGCTGAACTCACAGTGGGTGTTTGCTTTCCTCAGAATGTCGTGTGTTTAAACTTCCATTCATCTTCTAGTACTGGATCACGGTGAGTCTGGCGCCTATCCCAGACGGCAGAGAGCACAAGACAGAGCTTACCCTGTACGGGATGGCAGTTTACACACACACAGACTTTACTTAGCTGCACGTCTTCGGGCTGCAGGAGGAAATCAGCGGAGCGCGGGGAGAACGTGCAAATTCAATATGGGGCAGGAGAAGGACGCGAACTGGCAGCACCGGAGGAGTGAAGTGACAGTGCCACTCACTGAACTGCCATGTGTAAATGATGAACGCAAAGCATTAATCGGCATAGTCAGATGCACATAGTGGGGTGAACGTAATGCTGGGATTAGTTGTTAAATGACAGGTGCTAATTTTAATAGATCGTTCTCAATCAACCTGTTTAAAAACTGCTCCGAGTGTCTGGTGATTAGTAATGTAAAGTGAATGAATGTCGCTGTTAGTATTGTTGCAGCCTATACGTTACAGACAAACCACTTAAAGAATTAATAATTTCCTTTCCCATGCGTCATTGCAGTTTTTATTTTATACATTAACCAAAGTAGGACACATTACCTCGCAGGAAATGTGAAAATATCTATAGCTTCCAGAATTTATTACTCGTGCAAAATTCAGTATTTATAATTAGAGATTTAAAATTGCAATTACATTGTTACTTTCTGGTTTATCAGTTCATGGCTTGCTGCAGAAACACGTGAACGTTGTCTCGACAGATGTTTGTTTCATACTACTGTGCCTTCAGGTAAAAAAAAAAATGTGCTCACGTCCTGGACAGCAAAAGGTCTATAAAATTAGGAAAAATGTGAAAGTTAATGGCTTGTGTGTGAAATGGGCCTTTTTATTCCCTTGCTAGGGAAAGCCTTCTCACATCAGTCCCTAGAAGCCTCTAGAACAGATGTTTTTAGTTTAGGGACATCGGCGGAGGGTGAAGCTCACCCCACTTACCCCACTCTCAATCAAAAGGCAATTAAAAATGCTGGAAGACATTAATCCATGTTTATCCATATAGTCTTTGCCTGCAGTTTGCGGGACCAGTTTGTCATAGTCATAATGTGTCCTTGGGGCACGGGACTGTGCGGCACAATGACAAAGCCGTCACAAGGTGCAGAGAAGCAGATGGCCTTTTCACAGCTGGAAACGTCGCCGTGTCCCCTGGTTGTCAAGACTGTCAAAGCCTTAGTGATGTAGGGAGATGCATGTGGCAGAGTTACTTTTACGAGTCCTCGTGCTTCCTCGCTCCTTCGCAGCATTATTTTGGGTTCTCGTTCCCGCCTAATATCAGAGCCCCTGTAAAAGTGTCAGCTATCCAGGTTTACGAAGTGTCTCGTTGGGGAATTTTAAGGTAGCGTTCATATTGTCACTAATATGTCATTGGAAATGAATTTACAGCTGATTAATCTGCACTAGCTACCTCAGACGTGCAAATAGAAGCCGCGCACAGCTACCAGCATGTGTGCGCGAGTGGTCCGTTTTCGTCGTCTTGCGCGAGCAACTCCCTCCGCTAAAGGTCACTCTCTGTGGTCTAACACCATACACTCTCTTTTCAGTGACAGCTTCACTGTGAAGAAGGTCAGCACCTGGTAGATTAAAGGTCGCACCAGATTGCAGTGCAGTACTATGACATCTCTGTGACATCACTCAGCACAACTGAGTTTGCTGTATGTATTACCAATATTATGATTTTAATATTTTCACTGTTGCTGGGAGTGATGGTGGCTCATTGGGTGCTTTTGGGGGTTTGAATTCCATATCAGTTCTGTGTGTTTGCAGTATGCCTGTTATCTTCACGTTTCCTACAGGTTCACCGATTTCCTTTTTCAGTCTAAAAACATGTATTTAGGATATTTGGTGTCTCTAAATAAGTGTGTATACGGCTCACGATGTACTAGCATCCCATCCAGCTTGTACACTAGCATTTTACCATGTGCTGCCTGGGATAGGCCCCAGGCGTCCATGACCCTGACCGGGATAAGGGAGACCCTGACCGGGATACGAGCAACCCTGACCGGGATAAGGGAGACCCTGACCGGGATACGAGCAACCCTGATCGGGATAAGGGAGACCCTGACCAGGATAAGGGAGACCCAGACCGGGATAAGAGTGACACTGACCGGGATAAGGGAGACCCAGACCAGGATACGAGCAACCCTGACCGGGATAAGGGAGACCCAGACCGGGATACGAGCAACCCTGACCGGGATAAGGGAGACCCAGACCGGGATACGAGCAACCCTGACCGGGATAAGGGAGACCCTGACCAGGATAAGGGAGACCCAGACCGGGATAAGAGTGACCCTGACCGGGATAAGGGAGACCCCTACTGGGATAAGGGAGAACCTGACCGGGATACGAGTGACCCTGACCGGGATAAGGGAGACTCTGACCGGGATAAGGGAGACCCCTACTGGGATAAGGGAGAACCTGACCGGGATAAGAGTGACCCTGACCGGGATAAGGGAGACCCTGACCGGGATAAGGGAGACCCCTACTGGGATACGAGCGACCCTGACCAGGTCTTCCTTACAGACTGAATCTAGCATTTCCCTCCAGTCTTGTTTCTTTGAGTTTACGCCAAAATGGGATTCAGATTTGCCATCAGTAAATCTGTAAATCTTTAACGCTACTCTTTCCACCCTTGTTTACTTCTCCCGCTGATCCTGCCTCCATTGAAAATGCAGGTTTTAGATGTGATATTTATCCATGCATTTCATGAATAATGGTTCTGCTCTAAAAGTTCGCTAAATGGGCTTGGGAGACATAGCTGCATGTAGCCTGGGATGTGACATTTCCATAATGGATAAACTGCACTGAAAGCACGTGCCTGAGAAGATGTACTAGTCTCGTCAGACCTGCATCCGATGGTAGATCACACAGTAGGTCTGTTATAAGCTAAAAGCTATAAAAAACACAGAAAAAGCTAGAAATAAAAACGTGTCGGTGGAAGGTAGAGTTTCACCTTACCTATTGTTATGGTCGCTCTAGGCAATCTAAGTCTGCACCTCACATTTCTGTGCAGTATATCTTCTGCTACACAACCCTGCGTTAAGTTATTTGCATCTTTTGTAGCAATTACCACTGCCTGCGAGAAAAAAGTGACTTGTTAACGACACGTGGAGTTGTCACTATTTCCCGAGTTACTTCAATAGCTATATAAATTTGCAAATGTGTAAGCTATTTCACTGAATTTAGATTTAGCTTAGCTAAAAATAAAATGTAAAAAACAATCCCATGAATCTCACGTTAAAAGACTTCTTTTTGCTTTTGCCAAATAAAAATGGCTTTATGATTGCGGCTGCCAGTTCAGTCCCAAATGTTTGTAAACATCTGGTGTTTGAAATCAAAATGTTTTACGTATAAAAGGTTGTTTTTTTTACCAGTTGCCAACAGATGCTGTAACAGCTACTACCATTGTCCTGAAACATTTTTTAAGCTATGCACCTACACTATTTTGAGTAAACTCTACCAGAAGTTTAAAACATATAACATAAATGACTTTTAATCTACCTTTTGAGCTTTTGCCTAAATTGCAACCTAATAGAACAACAAAGGTATAAGGGGAAAAAAACAAATCTGTCATTTGATACAAATACATAAAACTGCACCCTGCAGTCTGTTAACGTTAAACATTTACTATTGTCCATCAATGGCTTTCGACACATGAACACAGAAACACTTGACACAGATAATCATTTCAATCAGTTTAGCCCCCGTAATCTCTTGTCTCAGGTTTGCATACTCAGGAAAAGAGCAAAGATTAGTCCAGAGGTATATCACAACAAAATGAAAGGATGTCCTAGTTCACTGGCTTTTGCAATAATGTGAGAAAACAAATTACTCTGTACAAATATTTGACCTCTCTGCCACGAGCGATATGCTGTCCCGCTGGAGGGTGCGTGCGGCCTTCCATTTAATTTAGGCTTGTTGTCCCTTCGTACTGAAGTTCTCTTTTCTCCCTGTCTACCCTGGAAATTAGACAGAGCTGTCAAATAACAATCACACGTTGAGGGAGCAGCAGATTTTTTCTTTTTTCCCAGTCATGTTGTTATGTACGAGCTGCTGCGCTGTGATTGATGGGATCCTATGTAATCGTCTCCTGTTATCACAGTGTGTTGCAGCAGAGTGATTTAATTACTTGACCGACGCATTGCTGCTCTTCGCTTCTGCACGATAACGGCATCTGCTTCGCCTTTGCACGATAACGGCATCTGCTTCGCCTTCAGGATAAATCCCCATCCAAATCTGTACGCTCGAGCGTCGTGGGAACGTTTTGTCCTAAGGTTCATAGGACATGAACCGCATTGTGTTCTGACTAAACAAAGCGGGTTACTACGAGGGTGAGTGTAACGTATCAGTCATCCTGGCCAAGGAGCTGCATCAGTCATCCCAGCTAAGGTGCTTGGCTTCTCTCTTCCTCCCAGCCGCGATATGAAGGGAAACAAGGGGGGAGGGGGCATCTTTGCAGCGACTCCGGTGTCACCGCACGTCGCCGTCTGTCCCTTTGAAAACGACGTGTCAGCTTCGTGGCGAGTGTGCCAGCTGCTTGTTGACCGGCGCGTCTTTGATGACAGCCTTGATGGCTAAGTGGTGACACTGTGTGCTTTTAGCCTCAGTGTGCATCAGAATAGCTCCCATGTAAGCTGGAGAAGGCCGCCATGCATCAGTCAATGACGTTAACCTCCATCCAAAGCTACCAAAATTCGGGCCCCAGCTGAGATCATTTTCCATAACCCCTTATCCAGTACTGGAGTGCAGTTTCAGCCTGGAAATGGTGAACTGTCCCAGGAGGCCTATTGCCCGGGGCTGGGGCCCCCCTAGGACAGACTGGCAGCATAATACTATTCTTTACTCAAATTCAGATTTTCTTTAACATGTGCTGATTTGCTGTGCTTTATTAAGGAATAACTTATAAACCTCTTTAAGTCATTTTATTAACGTGCATTGTTTGTTTGCAAATGAGCTTACTTTTTTTTGTTCCATATTTTTCCATCGGCTTCAGTTTAACACTTTATTTCTTTATATTAATGAAAGTCTCATAACCCTGACTGGAATAAGCAGGTAGAAGATGGATGGATGGATGGATGGATGGATAGATAAATGGATGGATGGAATAATGAACCCATATCAGGCAGAAACACTAAGAAGGTTAAAAAGACTGAGCCAATGGGCACGGGGATGTTGGGCTGTCAGCTTGATGAAAAGCAGTGGGTCGCGGGGTTTGGGTTGGCGACAGCGGAACGAACAGAGAAGGGAAATGTAAAAGGCGGGGGGCGGGGTCCAGTTACAGAGCCGGGGGTAGAAAGGCAGCGTAGGGTTTCATGTGCCCAAATAGATGTAAGCGTACAGGCAGATGCCTGAGCTGCATCTGTCTGCTCGGGGTTAAACCAGGACAAGCTGCTGGGCAGGAAGCATGAGGCAGGAGGGAGAGTCAGAGAAGCACAAGGCAGGAGAGAGAGTCGCAGAAGCATGAGGCAGGAGGGAGAGTCGCAGAAGCATGAGGCAGGAGGGAGAGTCACAGAAGCATGAGGCAGGAGGGAGAGTCGCAGAAGCATGTGGGCAGGAAGGAGAGTCGCAGAAGCATGAGGCAGGAGGGAGAGTCGCAGAAGCATGAGGCAGGAGGGAGAGTCGCAGAACCATGAGGCTGGAGGGAGAGTCGCAGAAGCATGAGGCAGGAGGGAGAGTCGCAGAGGCATGAGGCTGGAGGGAGAGTCGCAGAAGCATGAGGCTGGAGGAAGAGTCGCAGAAGCATGAGGCAGGAGGGAGAGTCGCAGAACCATGAGGCTGGAGGGAGAGTCGCAGAGGCATGAGGGCAAACATACTGCAGGTGGAGGACAGGGTTTTAAGCTAACATTCTGTTAATCACAGCTGCTGGGAAGTGCGTGTATGTATTAATAAATTCATCAGTATGAAATAATACTGCACCAATAAATTATGCACTCCTGTATTTTTACAGGATTCTATCCATCCACATGCCCTGACTGGTTATCCTGGTTAAGGTTGTGGGGTACACAAATATCTACATTTTTTTCCAGATATTTTGATTTAACCTTGTGTGTATAAATGTTGATTTACTTGATGCGTGATTTGTTTGAAAATGCGGTTTGAAATGATTGGTTTTATTGTGCAGTCCTGCTTTGGAATTTTAAGGATATTTGCATTTTATTCATTCATTACTGCTTGTATTTTCTTGCCATTGATCCATTTCTTATAAGCGCTTATCTAATCAGGGTCACAGCAGCCCAGCATGAAAAGGCAGGATACATCATCGTAGATGTATGGAGTTTTTAAGATGCTGGCATTCGTGACATGCATTTGTGACACAGCGGTTATAATGTTTGCGTCCCATTATGGGACCTTCAGCTACGTCCTTGAGACAGGCATTTAACCTTAGTTATTTTAACGAATACATGGATATCTAACTGGGTGCCTTTCCTAGTGCCACTCTAGACTGGGCCGCACTGGAAAAACTACCTTCAGCTGGTAAGAGGAACTCATTGCCCACAACCTTCAAAGCAGCCCAGTTTATGTGTTTGCATGATGTAGAGTGTGTCTTATATACTAAAGCTATATACGGGGCCTTGAGTTATATAAATCAGAGTGTATTTTAAGTGCATATAAATGTCTATCTGTGGCGGCCTGTCATAGCTTTCACATGTGGAATAGTCTTCATGCATAAGTGGAACACCCCGATATGCATTAGGGGAGCAGGCTGCGAGCGGGCTTTCTGTCTGAATCGCGCAAGTTCTTGTTTGAGAACACGTGGGTGGATAAGTGCGAGTCTGTCGCTTGTTTAAGCGGGTGATTCTCATACAGAATGGCACACAAAAAGCAGGAAGATATAGGATTCTTCTTGCTTTGAAGACTGATCTTCCCTCCATAAACTTCCATAACAGAAAATAATTATCTTCAGTCTGGCAGTATTGGGAACCTAGCAATGCACCTTCTCATGCTACTGGATCGTTGTCCTCGAATCAATGTCCTCAAGAGCTTGCAGCCTCTCATTAAGTCAGACCTCTTAATTAGTGGAATTTATTGAGCTTTTAATTGAGCTAAACTCTAAATACGGTATTGTTAGAAGGACTTGTAGCTGGCCTGTCAGAAAATACTGAAACCCCTCGATGATGTCACCATCATTTTAGATAAAATGATATTTTATGAAGGATTGTACTAATATTTATGTTAATGATTGACTCTAAATGTTCTGAAATTAATAGGTGAGATCATCATGGCTCCAATTATAGCCCACGCCACTGATTGGCCGATAAATATCAGCCAGGCAATCATGATGATGGTTCTTTTCCAAAATAGCACATTGGCTGATCAACACAGCCATTGCTGGTAAGAGGGACGTTCATGTTGAATGGACTTTTAATGGTGCTGTATCCAAGCAATGATAGCCCCCCCCCCTCCATTATCAGTGGTGCCTGCAGAGGATGCGCTGCAAACCTTGCATCTGCCTGAATTAATTTTCTAGTTTTCCATACTATAATGTGGCTATATTAACATTTAGTGTGAGGCTGTGTAATAAAATATTGAAGTGTTTTGATGTTTAGATGTGATTCACAAATGTTAAAGTTGGTCCCTTGGCTTTGGTAACCTTACGTAAATGCTATAATTTGAATCCATTCACTGTCTTAATAATTAATTATTATTATGGGGAGCCATTTATGGTTTTATGGAAGAATTAAAAATTAAACAAAGGACTTGTAGATTTCCTTTTCAAAACAATGGCTGAGGAACCTTTACTTTTAAAGACTGCACATTGTCGTCAAAGGGAATTGTTATATAAGTACATGTTTTGATGCCCGTGAAGTTGAGTCTTTTACAAGTTCTGTGAGGCTCTATTTTCTCTATATCCAAACCCTCATCCTCTTTCCTGTCTGACTTGTCGTTCTTGACTGTCAAAGAACCTCATCAGGTTGCCACATTTATTCTCACTATGCAGTATCTCCAAGAAACAAAAAACAGGTGAGATGTACAGCACTGTCCTTACCAGAGCTCAATTCCTTACCATAGCTCGAATCCTTACCAGAGCTTGATTCCTTACCATAGCTCGTTTCCTTACCAGAGCTCGATTCCTTACCATAGCTCGATTCCTTACCATAGCTCGTTTCCTTACCAGAGCTCGTCCCTTACCAAAGCTCGATACCTGACGATAGCTCGATTCCTTACCAGAGCAAGATTCCTTACCATAGCTCGATACCTTACCATAGCTCGATTCCTTACCAGAGCTAGATTCCTTACCATAGCTCGATACCTTACCATAGCTCGATTCCTTACCAAAGCTCGATACCTGACGATAGCTCGATTCCTTACCAGAGCTAGATTCCTTACCATAGCTCGATACCTTACCAGAGCTCGATACCTTACCATACCTCGATGCCTTACCATAGCTCAGTTCTTTACTGTAGCTTGATTCCTTACCATAGCTCTATTCTTTACCGTAGCTCGATTCCTTACTATTGCTAGAATGCCCTTGCAGCAAGTTCACGCCAGAGTGCTTTTCATGGTGCTTCAGAGAGATTTTGTGTTTAAACAAATTCTGGTGAACTCATTCATGAGTGCAAATAAATTTTTTTAAAGCATAGTATAGTCCAGCGGTCTCAAGCTACAGTCCTGGGGGGCTGGAGCCCTGCACATTTTTGGGTTTCCCCTCATTTAACACACCTGATTCAACTCCTTGTGCTAATTACCACACAGCACTTGAGCTGAATCACTTGTGATGGAACAGGGAAAGACGTAAGCTACACAGGGCTCTGGGAGTTTGAGACTCCGGGTCTAGTGTATTGTCTTTCCAGATTTCCCTAAAATAGCACAAATCCCAACCAAATGCAGAATTCAGGTCAATTGTTGTTGCCTCTCTTCATGGGAAGCCTAAATGTTGACTTTTATAGGTGTATAGGATGCTTTTATGAATTAGTAAACTATCCATATATGGGTGTGATTATACCATGGTCATGGTAACCCTTGCATTCAGATATAGCTATCTTCAGTGACTTGCACATTTGTATGGAATGTATGCAAATTATTTTGGTAGCACTTTACTTTAGGCTATATTTTTAGTACATGGCTTTAAATATTTATAAAAAGGCATAACATATTATGGCCATATTTATTGTGCATTATGACTGCCTTATGAAGCTGTCATCTATAATGCACTATAGGTACCTTTATAACACAGGAGAAAGCCTCCTTCATTGTTATACTGAGCATTATAATACATTATATCTACAGTACGTTATAGATGAGAGCTTCATACAGCATTCATAATACATAATACACATGGCTATAATGTATTATGCCTTTTGATAAATATTTATTACCATATGTATAAGTAAAGTGTTACCATTATTGTCTTTGCAGAGCTGAATATATTTGTAAAGTTATCCTGTTATTGTGATTTTTTTATTTTGCTCATCGCATTTCTTATTGGCTGCATTTAGGTACAATCCAATCTCAGCCTTTCATCGCCCGTCAGACACCCTGCTCCCTAAATAACCTTATGGGCACTGGCCCTTGAAGAAGCCATATCGGTTAGCCACTAGCATCGACTGAGCAATACAGGAATTATTTAAATATCTGAGAAATCAAAGTCGTGAGTGAAGGAGCTCTTTGAGTAGAGCAATGCGAAAAGACAGGTATTTACTGTATTTTCTCATTATTTTAAGAGGCATTGCAAACGCTGCTATTCACGTGGGAGCGACGAAGCCAGAAGACATAGTGCTTGTGAACAAACAAAACGATCTGAAATGTTATAAGATATAAATGTTTACAGGTCTGCATTCTTGTGGGTGTTTGTGATTTATTTAGTTTTCCCAAACTAAAACAATGGTTTTGGATTTTTTTTTCGTAACAGGAGAGTATTTATACTGCTGTTCTAACCAATTCGTTTGTCTACGAGATCCGCCTGTTTGCCCTTCAGAAGTCCTGTACCACTCTGAGGTCAAAGGAACTGAACAAAATCCACGTTTAATGTGCTACGACGCACAGTCCATCTGCATCATCACCAAAGGAGTTTCTTTTCCTCATACAATTTCATACACAAAGCTTGGAAATTGGAATGTGTATTGGGAAAATCCACAAGCAAATCATAATTGCATGCATATCCTGGGGGATAAAGTCTATTGTTCCCAGCTGTAAATGTAAAATAAAACCAACATTGTACCAGTTCTTATCTGTATATAAAGGCAAATAAATAATGATAAATATCTGCAGTACAAAAATATTTCTGAAAATCTTTGGTAAATATGACTGCATTCCCAGGCTTACAGTAGGCGTGACAGGCATGCGCACACTTTTCTTGTGTGAGACTCTGCTCCGCAGCTTTTGCTATTTCATAAATTACAGCATGTTTTATAGCTTGTGTGTCCCTGGAAGGCGAGTTTCGAATCTCGAGTGCATTGTACACATGCCTCAGTATTATCAGTCAGAGCAGGCAGAAGTGCCGTGCAGGACGATTATTCAATATGCAACTAGGCCTCTGATGTATCCTCTGATGTAAGCGGGGGGAGGGGTGTAATGATTTTTGATGTTTTTATACACAGCTGTATGTCTTCCATCAGTGTAGGAAAACACGTGTAATACCACTCAGATATTCCTCTATTTCCTGCTGTAAGCTAAAACATTGTTAAAAGAAAAAAAAAAGATTCCGTGAAACAACTGATGCCATAAAGTATCATTATGATGCCAGACAATAATTGATAGGGTGACAAACGTTATGAAATATGCATGGCGAGACACATTTTACCTATAATCACAATGAGCGGGTGGCTCCCTGTCCTAAGTTATTCACCTGGAATGACTGAAGGCCGGCCCAGTAAATGGGTGTCATTCTTTGATGGGCTAATCAATAACCACAACTGGCTAAATTATGACAGTGCTGTTAGCGGGCAGCCGCATGGGCGCGGACCTTCAGCAGCTTCCCGAATGCTGCCTTGTCAGCAAAATATCGCCGAAGACATTTATGAAGTCATTACAATAAACGGCCTGTTGAGACTTTATTGTTTGAGGAGACAAATGACCCTGGGTTTCGTATTCCAGTGATTTATCGTCTCAAACTGTAGGATCATTTTTTAAATATGTCCTGTAGTCCTTTCCAGTTGTTTTACTTTTCTTTAAGAACTTTTCTCACTTAATTGTATTTTTAGATTACATATTCAGAAATCACTCGTCACTAAGCTGTATCACAATTTAATTTTGTGCGTTGTGTGTATGTGTTAACTAGCTATGAAACTCTTCTCACACGAAGGGCTAACAGAGTACTTCAACTTACAACGTGTTAATTTGTTCCTTTACCGCTGTCTACAGTGATCCGAGTCAGGCCCTTGATATGATTACACACTACGTGCAGGTAATGATACCCAGAATTAATTCTGTGCTCTCAATTAACCGAAGTGAAGCTCAATTAATTTTCACGGCTGAAGACGCGCTCCCCTGTTACTTATATTAAGTACCTTGATGTAGTTTTTTCCAAGGTATTATACCTTGTGACCCACAACTTAAGATATGGATGATTTTGGCTGGCTGCGTCATGTGTACTGACACCTTGACTCCCAAAGGAACAAGTTCCTTAATTTACTTGCAGTTGGCCTGCTTGCAAGACAACTTGTTGAAATGGTGAGAGATTAGTGGGATTTGACAAAAGTGCATCAGTTTAGTTTTTTTATTGAACTGTCAGCAAAAGGTCACAGACTGAAATCACAAATACAAAATTCTGTTTGGCTCCTATAGATACGTATAAGAACTCTTTTAGTCACTGATCATCCTTTATAAAGTCACTTTTATTTAAGACTATTTATTTGCAGATGTTTTATAGATAGTTAGCTGAAAAGAATCATGACATAATTAGAATCACGTTGAAATGCAAGATTTTAATATCCATGGTAGTTTTTTCATATGTTCATTTACATAAAGAATATGGGAAGAAAAGTGTGAATGTTATCAATGATTAATTATTGAGCAGCCATGGACCGCTTCTTCGCTCCTCTGGAGGGCCGTGTTTCTAACAGTAGTTTGATTAAATATTTAACGCAGCCTTTTGATTAAGACACAAGAAGCAGTTGCTTTGTCAACCTCATTTTCAGCAACTTTCAATAAATAAATAACGGGAAGTGTGCTGTTTACAGATTTTTTTTCTATAATTTTACTGTGCATAATAACTGTGCTAGAGATTCTTTGAGTAGAATCACAGCGGGCATTGTGAAGTATGCAAGGACCAGACTATTATTGCCTGGAAGCCTACCTGCAATATTATTTTCTCAATGCAGCTTTTTATTCAGATCAATGCGTGCTTATAATGGCCATAGAAATTTCATATTACCTAGAACCAGATAAAATGAATTACTTAGATTTCTCTGGATTTCGCAGCAGGGAAAACATCATGAATTTTTTTGTAACCTCGAAGCTAAGATGGGGGAGGGTTTGTGTGGCCCAGTATGACACACGTGACTTTATAAATGGTGATGTAATCACGGGCCTGTCCGATGCAGTGAAACTAGAATATGTAAGTAGGGATTTAGTACTCTGTAATGAGAACACTGGATACATTTGTTCAAATCTGGTTCAGTGCAGCTGGAAAGATCACTTTTGATAAGTAGGCTTTTTTTGTGGGGGTCCAGTAAAGTGTAGCCCCTAATATTTTAATTTCAAAGGCATTGCTAAGCACTAATGAGCACTTAAAAAAAGAAATTAAAATTTAATAAGACCCCTTAGATTTGCTCCAGTAAGTCACTGAAGTGTTACATAAAACGAGTGATGCGGGGGAGGGGGGGGGGCATCACTGGGTAGTAAGTATATTCTGAAAGTGGCTGAGAAGAGTCTGATAACCTTGACAGATACCGCTTTCGACTGATGGGGAATGTGTGTTGCACATGATGGCAGCAACTCAAGTCTCCGACCCATGACTTCTCTTTGATAGAGGACATACTTTTCGGCTGGGACTCGAGGGCGTGGGTCTGCTCCGACTTTGGTGGCTGTACAAGGCGCTAGGAGGTAGCAGCCAGCTGAAACCGATGATTAAGTCTCCCCATTAGTGAAATGGGGGCAGACATCGAAGGAATTTCTAACAGGAACTTATTTAAGTTTAATCAGCTGCTGAACATCTCGTATCTCTGACCCCATGAAAGGTGACCCGCCCTTCAGTGACAGCATATGGGAGAAGACATTACCACCTCATTTAAGTTACTGGTGACAGAGAGCTGGTCGACTGCCACCTGTGAATAGGGAAAGCAGGACAGGGGAGGGAAGAGGAGGAACTGAAGGGCACGAGGCTGCCGTCGCTGGTCTGTTTAATGCCAAGGTTCCCTAGAACGTCTCCGTAGTTGGTTTGAAGAATATGCTGCAATTACAGGTAGCTCTCTGAATCCCAACACTTGAAGTATTTTGCCTGTAGAAATGCTTACATTAACTGGCTAAGGTAACAGCAGTGTATTATGTATAAATTTTTAATATTACTGTTGTGTTTCAGTAGAAAAATAGTTTTCAGCACGGTACTGAGTTCCAAGAATGCGACAATAAACAGTTTCTGGCTTGTACATGAATGCCACTGAACCTTGCTTTCATTTTTATTTATTTATTTATTCATTTATTTATTTATTTTTCAGTTTGCAGCACGCTGGAGTTCCTCTTTGACATTGTCACAGTGGCAGACGTTTCCAGTCACAAAAGATGATATTCTTTGAGGTTTAACCTCAAGACAATCAATTAAAAATAGGGATCGCTACCAAACAAATGCTCAGTGAGTGCACGGTATCATGCTGAAATCGAGGAGGACAGAGACGGATCAGCCTATTGGATCTCCCCTGTGTCCTGGAATCCCACACAGAGAATGCGATGGCATCAGTGCTGGGAATCAATCACTTTTTCTAAATTTTATTAGCCAGGAATTGGTGGCGTGGAGGCTGGGAATATGAATCAGGATGTCGGTTGTATAGTAAGATGTACGTAGGTTATACATATGACTGCACAGTACGAAGGCGTCCATTTTACTGTCATCATTACTGCACCCAGACACAGCATGTCAGTGTATTACATTTCACCAAAATCATATGTAAATTAGAGCTAGCCGAATGTTCGCAAGTTAGGAAAAGAACATCGACAGTATCAGCATGTCACTTTTAGCAATGTGTAATTCTTGTAATAGGTCATCCCCATTAAATTAGGTTTTGACAGTTATGGTACTGTATGACAGCTTGCCATATGTTATAGTATATTATTTCAAAATTGTTTTGTATATTATGAAAGGTAGACATAATCCGGAGCCCCAATTTACCGTATATATCTACTTAATGATGTAAATTTTCATGACATCATTACATTTGGATGATAAAATTACCTTAAGGTATGCAGCAGTATACCAGTTAATTAGTTATATGCTTAATCCTAATGCAGTTTTTCTCCCGTTTTTGTTACATAAAAACACTTTCTAGCTAATGGCTTGTGTACACGTGTGGGCAATAGCTAGCGCTAACAACATCCACAAAACCCCTAATAGTCTTTTATAACAGGACTATCTCTGCTTGATCAGCCATGCTGAAGCACAATTCAACACGTTGCAAAGAGTTCTGAAAAGTAGTGTGCGATAATGGATATTTCTTGACAATATCCTGCAGTCCCTTGTGGTTTCTTCTTATTGCTTTCCAAAACAAATAGCATTAAGCCTTTGAGCACAGAGAAGGTCCTCTGTGTTTCATTAAATGGCCTGTCATTTACTTTGAGCTGTTACACGTTTGTGAACCGGCGAGGTACATCTGACAGACTCGCACAAGGGACGGATTTCCGGCGCATTCACTGTTCCCTCTTATTTAAAGCACCGTCAGGCGTAAATTGTTATTTACATGACAGCGCTGAAAACTTACTGTTTACACTGGGTGTGTGATGTAAATGTGTGTCATACGAAGGTGCTGACTCGTTTTAAGGACAGAAACCCAGAGGTGCAGCAAAGATGAAATCAGAGTATGATTTCGCTCATGAGTATGAATAACGTAAACAAATTAAAAAGTTGTCAACCAAAAAAGTCACAAAATATTGCCACAGATCTGTGTGGTTTTAGGATTAACGAACCACCAGTAAGTAGCCTGCGTCTGACTAGGTGTGCAGACAGTAATACACAGTTTTGTTGTCACATCCTATTCAAATTCATTAATGCTGAAATGTTAATATTACCTAATGAGCTTTCAGAAATCATCAGAATTCACTGAGCTTTGGATCTGATACTATATGTGTTGTATTCCTGTCCTCTTACACATTTACACTGACACACAGGGAACTCAGGTGTGTTGTTAAAAGCCTCACTGCCACCATTTAGCAAAACTGGAGGAAGACACAGCTGTCCCCCCAGGGTAAATGATGTAGGTTTGTCCCTCCCGCATCACCTGTGAACCATGTTTGACTGGAGCGTGAAAAAGGATTAGTGTTCTGATACGTTGCGCAGGATAGTCGTTTATAACAGGAGCGGTGATTAAATTCTGGTAGCGTTTTTGTTTCCCTACATGAGAACCTTTTCATTAATTATTTATGTTGGTAGTCAGGGTGTGATTATTTTGGGTAGTTAATTATTTATGGTTGCCCAAGACTGCCTCTTGGTAACGAAGTTATGTCCTGCAGCAGTGCAAAGTTGTGAAATGTTTGTTCACAGGCAAAGCCATTTCTGTCTGTCATAATAGTTGAATTAATTAATACTTGCAAGATGGGGGGGGGAGGGAGGTGGGCTACAATTTTAAAGTGACAGGATGTGCCTGGTTCCCACAGTGCTTGCTAAGTAGTTTGCCCGAAATATAGAAGGACAAGAGTGACAGGTCAGTGTAGAATTACAGACACTGCAAGTCCTAAATACTTGCATCGTGAAATCCAGAAGTGAATAGCAAAACGACGAGTGCTAGACACTGACAGCGCTGACTTAAAAATAAATCTGCACGCTCACCACTTAATGTTAGTAACAGAATCTGATGCAAATACCATATGGACAGGCAGCGGCCTTTCAAAAGCCGATAGCCAAACAGAAAAGAACGATCCCAAATTTTACAATGCGGAAATATTCATAATTACTCCCTCATTTATACATAAATCAAAGAACTGCGTTTGGTGTTTTTAGTGGAACTCAATCCCCCTGCTTTGTAGACAACCCAAAGCTGGTAAAAATAAAAAAGTACAGTGGTACCTCAGAACTGGAATTTAATCTGTTCAGAACTCGGGATCGAACCCTAAAAAGCTCGAGTTCTGATCGAATTTTCCCCATAAGAAATAATGGAAAACCAATGAATTGGTTCCCGGCCCAAAAAAAAAAATACATAAATATGTTTTTCTTTAGCATCTAAACACAAAATAAACACATCTAAGCACATTTATCAAAACAGTCATTTGTAAAGTAAGAAAATAAATGTATCCAAACAATGTGTCCTTCCCCGATCGTCTGCTCCTTCCGCCACGCCCTCTCATTAACCTCTTGTGGAATCACCGTTTGATCAGCTGTTTCTGCTTGTTGTCATTAGTCCTCTGTATTTAGTCCATGTTTCAGTTTGCTTCCCCAGTCCGGTGTTCAGACGAGTTGAGCTACCTATCGAGTTGTGCTATCGAGCCTTTCTACGCCTGTGCCGTTCCACCGTCTTGGGATTTGAGTTAGTTTTTACGGGTTAGGGTTAACGTAATGGTTTTAGGGGTTTTGGTTGGGCTAGAGTTAGAGCTATGGGTTAGCACTACGGTAGCCTAACTCGACAAAGTAGCTCAACTCGACAGAACACCGGTCATTGTATTGTCCGTCTGCGTTTTGCCTGCCTTACCTATAATTAAACCCCGTATTCTCCGATACCCCGACATCTGCGTCTTTGTCTCCGTTCTGTCCCCGCTCGGCACGACAATATTATTATAAATATATCAATGGTTTATTGTTAATATTAAAATTAATAAAAAATATTTATTTTAAATGCATTTTATTATATAATAATTATTGTTACTGTCTATCATTGTCTAAATGAATTTTTAAAGTCTAAACATATGTATTCAGCTAGTGTAATCATGCACAATGCTATCACAGTGAATGCGATGCTGAAGCGTTATCCTATGTTTCCGTTGAGAGACGTGCCACATGACTCATTTCCCCGCGTTATCTTAAGTCGGAGTTCACGGTTTGACTGAGATTCAGATCAAGTTCTAGGTAATTTTTTTCGAATTGGTTGGTTAGACTTTTAAGAAATTCGAGTTCTAATTAGTTCGAGAACTGAGGTACCACTGTACTTTGCAAACTTTAAAAAATGTTTATTTCTATATTAAGTGAGATTGTGTATAAGTAAAAATCTTAAATCTTAAAACAGTGGTTAGGATTAACTCCTGGTTATTATCTTTAACATGGTCTGTTTTAATAAAATAAGTGGTGCAAAGCTTTTCAAAAATTGTTTTTGTATTCAGCTTATAATATAATGAATTCATCCATATTGAAATATAATGATAAATTAATGTACTACCTCTAATATGTCTTTACTATATTTATGAAAATTATATCATCTTTTAATATACAAATACAATATGTGCATAGCATTTTTCAGGTTCCAAAATCAATTTATCGAAAAATAATGCAATGATATTGGTGTTATCTTTGCCTTTGGAGTTACCTTTCCCTCTGACAGCTCTTTTTGTTTGCCTATGAATCATTTCAATGCAGAATTCTTCCTGGAGCTCCTGGAGAACACAGAGAAGTCGCTGAACGACATGTTTGTACGGACCTACGGCAAGCTGTACATGCAGAATTCTGAGGTCTTCCAGGACCTCTTCACAGAGCTCAAGCGCTACTACACCGGTGGCAACGTCAACCTGGAGGAGATGCTGAACGACTTCTGGTCCCGGCTCCTAGAACGCATGTTCCAACTGCTCAACTCCCAGTTTCAGTTTAGCGATGACTACCTGGAGTGCATCAGCAAGTACACGGACCAGCTGAAACCCTTCGGCGATGTGCCCCGGAAGCTGAAGGCCCAAGTGACGCGTGCGTTTATTGCAGCACGTACCTTTGTCCAGGGCCTCATGGTTGGCCGGGAGGTGGCCAATAGAGTCTCTAAGGTAAGGTTATCGCAGAAAGATCTTACTTCTGCTGTCGTACTTCCTTCACAAGTCAACATCTGATGTGACCTTATATGCAGAATCGAATCGCTGCACTTGGGATGAACAGCCTTATGCTAGGCCAAGTGCTAATGATAGTCTGTCTTTCTTCTGCATGAAGATTAACTTAATGCCTTTGAAGTCTTTTGGAGCACATCTGCCATACAATATTAATTTTCCATCTGACTCATGAGGTGTCTATGATTTTCTTTTTAGGAGTCCCTACGCTAATGAACGTGTTTTCTTTTTTCCCCAACTCTGGCTTTCTGTACCAGTTCTAAGCCCGTATCAATAATAATTTGAAATTCATTTCATGCCGTATGTTCATGAGTATAGCTCTCTTTCATTGGCTAGGAACAGTACTGTGCGTTAATTAAAAATGCTAACTAGTATTTAGCTGTAGTAAGTAATACAACTGATACTGTAAATATAGTAACGAGGTTCTAGCTTATTATCAAAAACAATAAAAATAGCTTATACCTGAAAGATTGTAAATAGATAGCTTTCTGGTTGCTGTATAATATAAATTACTGTATTAATATCTGACATCACTTTAATTGATACACAATTGAGACATGAATACTCAAACTAACATCATTTGAATTACTTGCTGGCTTTGAGGTATGTGTGCAGGTAAACCTGCGGTTTCAGAGCCCTTTCGCTCCCTAACCTGCACTCTATTTCCCCAGTGTATTTTTAGTGGGGAAGAAGAATCCCTTTGATTAATCTAATCGGGAAACAATTGCTTAGTGCGTGTTTTACATTTATCACCGAGCCCATTAACCGAGACGTAAGTGAATGTGTGCTGCCAGCCAAACACGGCGTCTCCGTTAGTATTCTACCGCAACACGTCAACCCATGTTGACTATTAGTACCAATAAAGCTAATTTCCTTGCAGATGTTTCTGGTTCTGAATACAGGAATGGCTGCAGTATTGAGACCTCAGCCTTGTGTGATTTCTGTCCCCCTGTGCTGATGCTTATGTCAAGGAAGACAGGCGTAGATGTCGGAGTGCTGTGGGCCATTTGTTCTGCTGCTTGTCTTCATCTCTGCAGCATGTCAAAGACAAAAGCCTGCGACGTCTAACCCACAAACGAGGAGGAAATTAATGGCCCACGAGCGTCATTTTTGTGATGCTTGTTGTCAGTATCTCCATGGTCTGTCTGGGCAATTAATGTGTCAATCCCCGACTGCCTTTGTAACACTCCATGCGTCATTTAAAGTTTCGCAGCTCTCTCTGAAATGTCTCGCTATTTCCGAGGTCTTCAAGGTCTTTGCATATAAAATGAAGGGTGTGTGTGTCTCTGCTTATAAGTTGCATGTGCCTCTGAGAGTACCCGGTGCAGACCGCCGGCATGACAGTAAGGAACGGCCTTTTGATGCATTTTCCTGTGCCATTTTTCTCCGGGGAGATCAGAGTCGGCACAGCGAGGACGTTTCAGAATTATGTGCTTTTCATAGTAAATGTATTGATCAAAGACAAACGTTCATCTGGAGCAAAACGAAAAGCTTTTTAATCATATTGTTTTCATTCTCTGCCCGCAGCAAAATCTCGACCTTTTTTTCCATTTGTTGAAAGTTGCTAGTGACAGCGATGGTTCCTGCTTATCTCAGAGTATAGGGGCAGGCCTAGGGGCACCTGAGGGTGGATTACGATAAATTACCCCCTTCGGGATAAACAAAGACCTTTTGGAGTCATACTGAATTTCCTCCACTGCCTAGAATAGCCACGTGTCAAGACTACTTTCAGACTCAGGTGCCATCTCACATTTCACAGGTCATTTAGGAAAATTATTTACATGACTTTCTTTTAAGGAATTGTACATGTTGTGTTGTCTTAATGATTGTCAACTCAAGATGGCATGAATGCACATTTACAAAACAACAATGAAGAATATTGGACATTTTTACATGTTCAAGCCTCAGAATAAATCCATAGAGAAAACACTCACCTTTACCAGGGCAGAAAATTTGTTTTTCAGCACAGTAAATATTTTTCAATATACAAAACCTCCGCTCTGTTTATCTGGCATGTGATGCCAACGTACCAGATGCCAATGCAAGCCTCAACATAAATTGTCACATATTTCAACTTAACTGTCTTGAGTCATTAAAAATATTTTTTTGAAATGCATTTCAAACTTTTTAGACTATAAAAGTAGTTTTAGTATATAATAAAATGGTATTTAAATTTTTATTTATAGTATGTCTTGCCTGTTGTTGTTAAGTCAATGGAGCAGTGATTGTATATCTTAGAAAATGCAGATAGCTATCCAAAATAAATCAGCTGTTATGTTATATGTGACGGCTCCTCCATCTGCCAGAGCTGAGCACTGTCCACCAAATGTGTTCTGTTGGTGGTGCAAATGTCCTTATGCAGCTACCAAGCTGAATTAATCCTCACTTACCTTGAACCTTCTTGAATCTCAAAACTCCATGTCACGGCCTTCATTCGCTTGCTTTTTGTGTAGCTTACGCCGTATACTATATACTGTATTTGCAAATTAGAGTTCTTAAAAAATAAAATCTGTTGAGCCAGTTTGCAAGCACTGAGATGATCTTTTTTTCAATGCAGTTGATGTGAAATTTGGCTGAAATACCAAGAATTCCACAATTTACAAAATCTGTATTATTTGCTAAAGTGTTTCTTGAACGTCTCGAGTGCTTCTCCTCTTTGCTTAATTCTTATTATTGTTATTTTACAATATAATCCCTGTCTTTTTATAGTAAATATATAGCTGTAGGATGACATGAATAATGCGTTAGATGCCACCATACCTGCCTTCTTCAGCTGTCCACCCCACTGTGCTTCCCCTGCTGCCGGTGTGGAGTCTGCATGCTCTCCAGGTTTCATGTGCTCAGGTTTCCTTTGGGATCCCCAAAACACACCCACTTAGGTGAGTTTATGTCTATAAATTGCCGGTAGCGTGTGGCATGTGCCTTGCAGCCATTGGGCATCCAGGAAGGAGTGACGGGCTCACCTACTGGAGATCCTGCATTGGTGAGACGCTCAGCCGTGTAACAAGCATATATGGGTGGCTGTATATCTGTCAGTTTCTTGTCTTCTGTTTTTTATTATTTGAGATTGCAGTTGTCACTGGAGGCAGCACGGTGGTGCAGTGGGTTCTGGGGCCAGGGTTTGAGTCTCTGCCAGGGTTACATGTGTGTGGAGTTTGCATGATCTCCCCGTGTGATTGTGGGGTTTCCCCCCACAGTCCAAAAATCATGCTGTGGCTGATTGGAGTTACATGTGCATGTTGCATGTGTGAGTGACTGGTGTGTGAGTGTGCCCTGTGATGGGTTGGTACCCCGTCCTGGGTTATTCCGTGACTGGTGTGTGAGTGTGCCCTGTGATGGGTTGGTACCCCGTCCTGGGTTATTCCGTGACTGGTGTGTGAGTGTGCCCTGTGATGGGTTGGTACCCCGTCCTGGGTTATTCCGTGACTGGTGTGTGTGTGCCCTGTGATGGGTTGGCGCCTTGTGTGTGTGAGTGACTGGTGTGTGAGTGTGCGTTATTGATTTGGTGGATATTGGCAAGGACAATAATCTATATGTGGGAAGGTTAAAAATATAAAAATGTGTACATTTTGGTTGTGTCACCAATATTATTTCTTTAGTAGATGGATTTTTTAAATTGTGCACATTATTCAGTTTTTAAGCTGCTAGTTTGTCTCATGCAGTGAGGTTATTTGTGTTTTTAGGTGAGAAGGAATATGTTGTTTTGGTTAGTAGGCTTGTGTTCACAGTTACCGTATGCCAAGCCTTATTGTGATCTCTTCCATGCTTTTTATTAATATCCTGCATGTTTTACTGTGTTTTCACAGGACACCAAATCCAGTCATTACAGTATAAATACATTACTATTAAAGACCAATCACCATCATCACACCTGTTAAGATGCTAATGATGGTTCATAGGTTGACCAATACACATCCAGACAATGTATAGATGAGACTTTAAGCATCTTATAATGCAACAAACTAACTATGTTAAATGCAGTTTTATTTTGCATTTGTGCAGGAACATCTCATTATGTATGACATATTGCATGAAGTGTAGGGTATTTTCTACATACGGCACAATATCATTTTTTATATCCTGATCTCGATATTTATATTAAAATTTTCAGTATCTTCCGATACCAATCCATTGTTTTCCCCCTTTATCAGCTACTAAGCTTTAACTGAGACGTCTGTGTCAGTACATTTTGATTAACCATGCACACTGTCTGCATTTAGGGCTGTAGTGGCATTGTTTGTGTATACTAGCATAATAACATAATAAAGGTGATGTTACTCAAACACAACTAACGCCACTACGCTGTGGGAAGAAATCCACAGGCAACATGATTTACACACGTCTGCTTCTTTGTTTTAGTCAGTAACAACTTTCACACAAATGAAGTGCGAATTGTACAATCTGTTGCCAAATTAAGCATAACAAAGAAATCAATCATAAAAATAACACTGCAGACCCAACTAACCATTTCTAGTGAAATAGTAGACTTAAGTCTAGTACAAAATAGCATGGATACAGCATTTAAGCAGTAATAAAACAGACTTTTGAAGGATTATAAGTCTGAAGACATCTAGTTTGTATAAGTTTCACTGTGTTCAGACTTAAGAAAAAGCAGCATCAGCCTTGCATTCATGCAGTCTGCAGTTTGGCTCTTGTCTTCCTTCAAGGTAAAGTATAGTAACGGTATCCCGACATGGCTAGCGTGACAGCTCCGACGCATGCGCCCTGCTGAACAGCCACCGTCACGTGACTCACTTCTGTTCACTGCGGTAAGGCCACGAGCATTTTCACGATTTTTTAGGTTAGATTTATCTCTGGTTAAAATTCAGATCGGTGTCTTGCCCTGCCTATACCCGATCGAGCATGTTTCTCTGGTACCAGCAAAGATGCATGTGTCATTCCGGTGTAAAAAAAGGACACTTGGTGGTAGAGGGGATGTTGAAGACCTGTCGTAAGGGTGGGGGTTTTGGGATTTGTGGCTCATAATCTGTAAGAATTTATATTAGGCATCCGTTCTCTCACTTTTTGGAGGGGAGTTGAAAACAGACTGTAGTGTCTTTCAAGTGAGAAAACCATCTGCCTGGCCATCTTCTGCAGCCCCCCGGCAAAGAAATACTGACAAATGTCTGTTATCATTACACCCCCCTCCCTGCCCCCCTCCCTTGGGACTTGTAGCCCAGTCCGCAGTAAGGTGGCCAGACATTCTGCAATAAAAATGCCAGCCCTTCAGCGGTGACCTCATCCAAGCATGAATAACCAACCAAATACTAAAAGGATAAAACGATACAGATTGGGATTATTTTACTTTACGTGCTGGGATTATGATTTTATCTACGATTAAGTTCAGAAAATCCCCAAGATTAAAATGGAAGTGCTCTTTTATATTTCTGTTCTATCTTTTATACTCAGTTCTCAAATCCCGGAATAGGTTTTAAATTACTGTTTGATGGTGGTTTATAATATACAGCAATGTAATCTGGAAGTAAGAAGGTCATCTGAAATTTATATATTTAATATATATATATATATATATACAGTATATACACTGTATGTGTGTGTGTGTGTGTGTGTGTGTGTGAATGTATATATAAAGGAATCAGACTCTTCTGTATGTCAGGCCTATTGTGATTTCATTTCCTGCTAAATGAGTCGTGTGTAATTTTAGAGGGGTTCGAAATGAAATTGGCCTGATCTCATATCCATGTCTTTTAGCGTCACTGCCCAGGGGTGGCGGCAGTACAGACAGCCGTAGTGGCTGCTGTTCTAGGCCACACACAGCAAGAGGCTGATAGTGACCAGGCCTCCAGCAGGTTGGACTCTGTAGGTATTGAGGTGCATTTCATTCATCCATAGGCGGATGCAGAAATAGCCTTAATAAATTAGAGTGAAAACAAAAGCAAAGAATGATGATTTTATTTTGCTTTTTAATTTCATTAAAAATTATTTTGCTTTAAAAGGCACTAGCACAGCCTAGGCCACTCTAGTGCATTTGATGCATTTATACAGCAAAATATATTTTATGAAAACAATTCCAGTTTGTTATCCCACCTGAAGCTACGACACCGAGGTCTGTCTTTGGATTAGAAGTTTTAACCTTGTGGTTGTAATGCATGAACTGCACAGCTTTCCCTGCTCTGATGAAGATGAGGAAAATAAGTGTTGTTTTTACCCAACTCACCCGCCCTCCCACCACAGCTGTCGCAACGCTCAGGCATTTAGGCAGGACGCCCGAGTGGTCTGCGGCAAGGCCCCCATCCTTCCTGGTCCTCCTCATGCCGCCCTGGCTCTGTTGGCCTCTGTGCTGCACAGATTGGCGTGAGCAGGTCACCACCGTCCACACCGAGGTAGACAGATGGCTCCCGGCCCTGACGGACTTCAGGGACACTTTACGTTTTTTCATGTGCTGTGGACAGCAGAAGCCTTTGTGGCACCAGATGTTGTATCTCCAGTTAATTCTTATTGTCGCTGATTTTGGTTTCATTTCTAATAAAATAAACCTTTCATTTTAAGCAGTACTTTCCCGCTACATTACTCTATTGCTGAATTAAACTGGATGAACCCAATATTGCAGTGACCAAGTTTGAAATCTTTGTTATGCCATCAACTATTAAAAGGCCCCAGTAAAAAAGAAATGAGATTAAAAACATACTGATAGGGGTTCGAGTTGTCCTGCTGCTTGTTTTCCACATTCCTGAAAGTATGTGGTTTTATAAGCTTAAATGCCGTCGCTGTCAGTTTCAGCTGCATGCCTTTGTAAGACCAGGATTGTTTGATTGCATATGTTGAAAAGTCAGCAGACATCAAAAGATTAAATAAGTAATTTGGGTAACACCTTCCACGAATGCCATGGATGTAAAAATCTATGAAAACATTCACAAACATCATAATGCATTCCTCGCGTGAACAGAAAGATACATATTGGTGTCCTTGATGCAGTTATTTTGTGATAGCTGGATTATCAAAAGAAAATTCTGATAAACTTAAGTCTTCTGTGTATATTATAGAAATAGAAAGTAATAAAATGACTCCTTACATAACCCTGTATATATTACCTTAATAACAGCTATATGACTATCACTTTCACAAGATCAGAAAATAAAATTATTCATTTATGGGCCCGAAACTTAAGAGCCATTTAGTTTATATTTATATTAATTTATATTACTGCATTTGAGTAAAAAACATTTTTTTTTCTCCATAAAGTGTTTAAATAGAGCTGGAAATTGTGTTTATTTTATATTACAGGATGGCTGTCCAGATTGAAGGTGACTCTGATGATTGAACAGTCCAGATATTTTTAAACAAGTGATCAATTACCTCATTAAACTTCACATAGACGGCTACAACAGAGTCCCTGAAAAATGAAAAAAAAAAAACAACAGGAGAAAATAATTAATAGGTCAATATTATTGCGTGTCCCAGAGGTGACATGGAAGAGTAATAGTCTCTGTTGTACCACTGGACCTAAAAATGGTCCTTGCCAGCTGTTATGTGCAATTTGAGCAGACCTGCCTCCGCCGGGGAGGATCCCATATGACCACTTCTGATTACACTGGATGTCCACAACCCACAATGCACTCCATCCGCATTGAACTTCACTGAAGGACTTAAGTGCCGGACAGTAAACGTTATAGAGAAGAGATCTTCTCCGCAATCTTCTCCGCATCTTTCCAGGATCCACATTCTCCAACGTTTCTGACAGTTCAGCTATTATGACATTCTGTGGATTCAAAATGAACTGATTGACAGTCTTGTGAGAGAATAATGAAACCATCCTACATTTTGTAAATCTGCATGTCAGTAACTGGTATCCAGTCCACAGCCTTCAGTCAGGGTTTCTCCACTGTTTATCTCAGAATACATAGATTGTATTGAATTAAGTAATTAGCTATCTTGTGGGTTTTTTGTGTCTTATTTTTAGACTAGGAATTCTCTAAATTCTCGAATATTTTCTATATACTATGCACTTGAAAAAATGGCGTGTGCTAGAATTCACACATTTAAAATATGACAATTTTGGAATTTTCACCAGTCCCCAGCATAAATTTGTCAGCAGTAGAATTTAATATAAGAAGGTCACCAATGTTCACCAGTGGTAGTGTGTCTCTTCATGAAGGATAGTTTTGAAAACCAGGTGTATCCAACATATTAATCCATTAATCTTCCATTAATCATTTAATCTAGTATAGAGTCACTGAGATCCTGTCGCATATCACAGGAAGCACAGGACACCCTATCAGTTCAGCATCCCCTGGGAATAGTGGAGAAAACGGTTCACATGTATTTGGACAGCAGGGGGTAGCCGGGGTAACCCAGGGGGTTAGTGTTCATGGTGACCACCGGCTGGCCAGCAGACCCATATAACCCTGCCTGGCTCCGACTGAAATGGCCCATTACCTGCATGATGACACATGGGGGTCAGGTGCAGAGCCATTTGGGGGGCAGGTGGGTGTGAAGGACAATGATGGTAGGCAACCCTGATCCTGGAGCGCAGGTGTCCAACTGTTTTTCGATCCTCCCTGGTCTCTGATGAGCCACAGCTGATCTCAGGCAAATAGCAGCTCATCAGGCAGGGTAGCAAACCTGCTGGATACCAGCACTCCAGGATCCAGGCCTATCCCTGGATTACGTGTTGGCAACGGGGAACATTACCTGCATGGTTGGGAAGGAGCCTGAGCTAGCAAAAGATGGAGAGGTATTGGCTAGATAGATTCAGCTTTACCTCCACACATAGTGTGCGGTCTGCTACTATGGGGGTGGACTGTCTCCTACTCTGGAGTTCCTCGCGGAGAATGACCTGAGCTGGGTGAAGGATGCTCACAGGCTGAGGGCTCTGCAGCTGGATGTTTCCTAGAGGATGTGAGGGTGGCCTCTGTGTGTGAACGGACCGGCGTTCAGAGTACCCTGCCATCTCAGAGAAGATGGGTGAGGAACACTGCTGAGCTCCTGGAAGACCTCAGTGCTCACTGTGGGATCAGTGGACATACCTGCATTGCCTCCAAGATCTAAACCCCAGTGCTGAGCTTTTATTGGACTTTTAAAAGCCATGCTTGAACACAAGGATATTTACAGGCATACATGGTACCAGTGCACCCTAGGTCAAAGGTCACGATAGACTATAGGGGTGACTGACACCTGACTTGATGTTGTGTACTTTAGTGTAAAAAGGGGCAGAGTTACAGTTGTGGTCAAAAGTTTACATACACTTGTAAAGGACATAATATCATGGCTCTCTTGAGTTTCCCGTTATTTCTACAACTCTGATTTTTCTCTGATAGAGTGATTGGAACAG
>JABFEB020000035.1:22340662-22366729 GCA_019775895.2 Stomatorhinus ivindoensis | reverse complement strand
TAAATGTCTACTGCAGCATCAGGTCTGTACCTTTAGACACTCTTCTTATAAATGTCTACTGCAGCATCAGGTCTGTACCTTTAGACACTCTTCTTATAAATATCTACTGTAGCATCAGGTCTGTACCTTTAGACACTCTTCTTATAAATGTCTATTGCAGCATCAGGTCTGTACCTTTAGACACTCTTCTTGTAAATGTCTACTGCAGCATCAGGTCTGTACCTTTAGACACTCTTCTTATAAATGTCTACTGTAGCATCAGGTCTGTACCTTTAGACAGTCTTCTTATAAATGTCTATTGCAGCATCAGGTCTGTACCTTTAGACACTCTTCTTATAAATGTTTACTGCAGCATCAGGTCTGTACCTTTAGACACTCTTCTTATAAATGTTTACTGTAGCATCAGGTCTGTACCTTTAGACACTCTTCTTTATAAATGTTTACTGCAAAACAAGCTCTTATTCCAAAGTATGTTAGTTCCACTTACCTAAATGAAAACCTATTACTTAAGCAAGCTTGCATTATATGTTTTCTATATTAAATGTTTCAAGGCAAAAGTTAATCATTACAATCATCATATTTGAATCTACAGTGTTATCATAAGTGTCATTAATAATTACTGATTGAATCTGCATTGGATTTGCATAATCATGCATTTTTCTTCCACAACACAACCATAAGTATTAAAGTTAAATATTCAGGTACTAATACATTGAAATGCAAATTATATGTCAATAGGCTTTTGTTATGAAACCAGTTAATTAGTAAACTAGTAAATATAAACACTATCACAGAGTTCCGAAGCATTCCAACACTTTCTATGAGTGTTGCAGCTGGATATTCTGGGCCCCCTGACAAATGTAATTTTGCTCCCCCTGCTTGGGTTCAAACTTTCAGTGTGAGAAATTATTGGGCACCCTGGGTTGATTTTGCCTAGCAGGGGGCCCCAGCGGTGGATTTTGTGGCCCCTATTAAGTGTCGGGCCCCCTGACTCTGCCAGGTTGCTCATGGCCTTCTGACACACCCGATTGTAGCCAATAGCCTTAGCCTCTGAATGCTCCTAGTTCACGAGTTTAACAAATTATTTTTCATGGTCGGGTCACCTTTATTAGCCACATATGATAACTCCTGCTCTGACAGTGTGCTGCAGTAATTTGCAGAACTATCATATTCCTGGAGATCAAGCTGTTTCCAGCTCCTTCCTCTTCAAAAAACAGATTTGTCGCCTTCTCCATTTTCACTCTTAGCTTCTGTTGTGGACACTGTAGTCAGTCAGACAGATGACGCATGCAGTAGTGGACTCATTGTGGCCAAAATGCCAATTGCCTACAAAACCTAAGTCCTGATCTGATTATGTTTCCCCTTTATCTAAAAATGTTTTCCCTCTGACCAAGATTAGCAGTTTCAAGATGGATGGATCGTTGCACGAAAGAAAGTGTTTGTTTTTTTTTTTCTTTTGGTTTTACTTTATTTCTGGATGTTCTTAAGTCTCCTTGGAAATAGTGAATAAAACTGTGAAAAGAAGACTCGAGAATCCCACAGGCAAACCCAGCCTGTGACAATGCATAGAGTTTGTGACACGTGACTCAAACTAATTCCCTCCTTAGCCAGCATGAGCCGCTTTGCTAAGATGCTTTCCAGCTCTGATGCTCCGTGTGGCTTGTTTTTAGCTGGAGCTTTTGAATGCTGTACAGTGTGTTTCTCATTGTTTGGGCAGCAGACAAACTGCCTGCTAGACTCTTATAAAAAGAAAAGCAGGCTTTGTATTTGCGTTTAGGCTTTAACATTCTCCACTGCCATCCATACTGAAAACCCAGTGTACAATGTGACCAGACAAACTGGACTGAGCTATCAAAATTTAGACATTACATCTGATGACACAGAAACGGCCTGTGTAGGTGGTTGCACAGTAGTGACATTGCCATTGCCCATCACCATCTGGATCTCTGCACATGAATGTACAGGATCCTTTTCTGCTAATGAACAGTTGACATAACTTGACTATGGGTGTCATTAGTCCACTGGTACTAACTGGAGACAGAGCATGACAACCTGTATGCTAAAAAGAGGTTACAAGTAGGTTCACAGGGGAATGCTCAGCAGTAGGGTCTAAGCCGGAGTAGTATCAGGTTATCCAGTGACATACCGTATGCATTTAACTTTGTGTGGTTCCGTGCACCATGCATGATATAACTGTTCATTATTTGTAAAGAATTGTATGTATAGTCTGAGTGAGAGAGGATGAATCACAGCTGTGTTTTTCTTTCTTTGTTAAACATAGTAATCCTGGGGAAATGTCAATGAACAGATTTGTTTTCTGCTAGAGAGCATGTCATCCCAATTTGAGGCTATCACAAAATGCCTTTGAGGTCGACATATCTTGGTGAATCAGCTTCAAGCATATTTCTTGCTCGTATCATTAAAATTTAGCGGAATTAAATTTTCCTATCACGCTTAATGCAAATTGCTTCCTCAGTCTTTTGCCTTTGCTTTATCATTAATGAAGTGACTGTGTAGTTATTTCGGGGGGGGGGGGGGTCCGGGCTGCTCCACCCACTGTCCTCTTTCTGATTACTGGGTATTGCCGGAATTATGGCTTCAATGACACTCTGGATTTCTCTTTGAGGCCAAAGGTTCAGAAGCAGTAGAATATATTGTCATCCCCTTGGCAGAGGGAGGGTGTAAATTGTCAGGGGTATCTCAACCAACTACTGCAAGAAGCATCTCTCAGGGCTTTGAGAGTCCTGGCTGAAAGCAGAAGAAGAAGGAGGATGGGTAGGGATGCTCAAGGGAATTGTGGTACAGTAGATCATCTGCTATTTTCTGGGAGAGCTTTCAGCAAAATCTGACAGCAAACTATAAACAAGTGAAACTGTGGGGGAAAAGGGCTTTCAAATTAATATTTAGACATCCCCAATCTGGCATTCAGAGGCTGATAAGGCACATAGCGTGAGTAGGGGACCTTTGAGGTACAGATGCATTTTCACTTAGCATGCGTCCATTCCCACTGTGACGCCTCACTGGAAAGTGCATAAACGTTAAAAGTCAAGTCAAGCTACGTTAATTTGGGCAACGTTGACATTTATAATGTAGACTGAAGTTAAAATGACGTTCTGCTGCCTGTGCACCATCGACTTACAATCAGCTTATTACACAGTTAGCAACATAATTGCCACTATGTTAGAGACCATTCTTTTTAGTTTCCCATAAATGTGTCCTCATTGGCAAGTTTACAGTTTAGAGGTGCAGATATGGCTGGCATTTGTCATGAAACCTCTGCTAGCCATGTTTTGGTTTTCAAAAAAGAAGACAATGGGAATCGGATGGCAGCCTGGGGGCAGACGGACACCCAGGGTGGGGGCTGGGTTGGCCCTGTGCCACTGTCCATGGGGTGGAGGGTTTAAGTGGCTGACAAAGGTGTCCACAACCATGCGATGTTACTGAACTTTAAAAACATTAATAACTTTGCAGGTCACGCATTCGGTTTCCCACGGATCCCCACCAAGACGGAAACATGGGATTTTTTTCTGGAATTTTTCTGTGAATTTACATTTGCATTTGGGATCTTTTTTTAGCTGTTCAGGATGACTGTGTGCTGCTGTCGACAAACAGCCTGCTGCTGTGACTCTTGGCTGTGCTGTGGTGCTGAGGGTAATGACTGAGATTGAGTTTGACCATTGTTTTTGACCATTGTATATGACTGATCAGTGATGGCATGCAAGAAGGCAGGACCCAAAGAGGAAGTTAAAAAATAAATGCAAAAACACACACAATGAATGGCGACTGTACAAAACAATTGCTAAATCGCAGGCATTTTTGGTGATTTAGAAATGCTGGCTTGACGCATTTTGTTGGTCCCAAAAAGAGGACATGCCTAGGAAAAAGGGAACGTCTGGTCACCCTAATGAAACCACATAAATGGCTTCACGTTTGAATGGCTCTGAGTCATTCAGTAACAACGGCATCATGAGATGGATTTGTTAGCTGAACCGAAGCATGTGCTCTGTACACCAAACTTGCTCAATGAAATAAATAGTTTGTGTGAATCTGAAAGTGTCACTGCAGAATGTACATGACATTTCTTGATTACTGTTGAAACTAAACAACTTTTAATCAATCAGGTGAAAAGCTTTAGCGTTTGTAAGGGTCTCTCATAGCATGCAGCATAAACACTTAAAAAGCTTTAAAAAGTTCGGCAAAGGTAAAGAAAATTGGAATATGCCACTGAGGGTGAAGAACCAACTTTGCTGCTGGGGTTTGGCTGAATCCCGTGTATCACATTCCTGCCCGTCTCCTCCCTGTCATGGCCCTAACAAGCCATGCCTATCCCTCTCGTCTTGCTTCTCGTTCCTATTCCTTGCGTGCAAATCATTCCCAGCTGCCTCTCTTTAGTTGGCCTCATTTGTACTGTAAATAAGTGCTTTCCAGTCCTGTGATCCCCAGTCCAGTCTTGTTGCCTGTGCCCTTCCTAGTACCACTCCTCCCCTTTTTTATCCCCCTCCATCCAGTTTATTTCCAGTCTCAGTTCTATTGAGTTCAGTAAACCCTTTTTGTTTCCCACAGTGCCGGCCCTCGAGTCCCTCATCCCTCCAGTCATGACGTTAACCTGCTGAGAGTGAAAAATGCTTGGACCTGTGCCCAGCTGAATTACACACAAACAGCCAAAGTTATTAATGTCTTACTCTCTAAGGAGCAAATGAGGTGGCCTGGGTACAAACTTTTAGGCCCAAATGGTTTCCTGGCAAAAGCCACCCTGGAAAGTGGGACGAGATCAGAATCATATGGCTGTTGTTTGTATTTATTGGTAAATTGAATTATTGAACCATCTGAACATCTTGCACGGTAGTTTAAGTTTCTGGTACCAGCACCTGGAGGCAGGTGTAAAGCATGTGGGTAATAAGCAAGGTCACAAACACATATACACCCCCCCCAGACAAAGGTCACAGATAAATGTGAAGGGACAATACACAAGGAGTGGTCCCTCTGAATTATGTGGAATTTCACGGGGGGGGGGGGGGGGGGTGTCCTGCAACAGCTGCACAGAGCAGAGAAGCGCTTGATGAACAGCTGGGCTGTGCCGTGAAACAGGGCCCAGGGTTGTGCCCTAAGAATCACCCCATCAAGCCTGCAGAGGGAGGTGGGACCCGCTGAAGCACTGGCGTCATACTTACTGCGTGATCCTGTTTTGTTGGATCACCTCCCATCTGTGTGACTATGGACAGGTTCTTGGATAGGCCTCTGGTCTGATCTGCCTATTTACAATAACTCTATAATGTGACTCTATATACACATACATACATACAGTTTTCCACAAACACGGTATACTTAAAGAGATATTATACCCTATGATTATACATATATAAAATAATTGAATGCTGTGAAATCTTAAATTGGTCAGGCATTCATTAATTTGGTGAGATTATCTTACCGACTTACAAGGCAATTGTTTTTGGGCTCATACAATGTTATCTTGATTTCCTGTTTTTTGTTTCTTTTCCCTAGATAAGAACCCAGTATTCCTGTTTCCCATTTGTATGCTATACAGGCTTATCTGGACTATAGCCAGCATCCATGATAAAGGGCTGTTGATTCCAAGTTAATTCTGTCTGTGCCAGCTAGCATGGAGGAAGCAAAATGATATAATATGGTTTTGTCATGTTGTAAGAAAAAATATTTCAGAAGTGCATTGAACACATCACAAAGGATTAAGCGGCAAGTAATTCAA
Source organism: Stomatorhinus ivindoensis (assembly GCA_019775895.2). Lineage (NCBI taxonomy): Eukaryota > Metazoa > Chordata > Actinopteri > Osteoglossiformes > Mormyridae > Stomatorhinus > Stomatorhinus ivindoensis. Next base: position 22,361,004 of record JABFEB020000035.1, on the reverse strand, counting down.
TGTTAATTGTTTTTTCTCTCCTGTTTGCCTGACGATCTTCGTCCTCTGAGCAGAAGTCTGCTCACTCCTTTGAAATGCCTTTAACTCTTGCTAAGTGGACTCAGTCGCACTGTGACTTTAGGGACTATTTAGTTGACTGTTCATTCTCTTTACACTGTAACTGCTTTTGGAAGTCGAGTCGGTCATGACAACAGGACAGCGTTCGTGAACATCAGACACATGTAAGACCTGTGAAAATATATGCAGCTAGTGTCAAAAATATGCCCTCAAGAAAATTCTTACAATGATGAAAACAGATACAGTGAGTAATGTTAATGATTAAGGTAACAGGGAGAGACTTTACTGCACTGTAAGAATTAATGATGTATACAAACAAGATGTGTTTTAAGCAGAGAGGGGTGGTTCAGGTCCAGAGAGTAAAAATCCAGACCAAGATTTTGTTTCAACCAACCAGTTGAGTATCCGTGACTGTGACTGTTTATAGTCATTTGGCTGGTTGAAATAAAATCTTGGTCTGGACTTTTACTCTAAGGACATGAATTACTCACCCCAGATTCTAAGTCATATATTGTATATACCTACTGTATAGCCTGTATTTTCTGCTATTTCTAGTAATATTTCAGATCATTTCTGTTATGAATTGCTTTCATAATGATAGGTAATTTGCAATCAAATGATTCTTATTTGGGGTATTTTCAAAATAAATTGCAGAATTTTATCATCCATTTTCCAAGAGATACCTTTAGAAGGTATTGATTGGTCATTGTCACAATTGCACTAACAGCTTTCATTGTAAGCCATATAGCACTCTGAGACCATTAGGAAGCAATAGGAATAGTGATTTCCTGCACTCTCCGCACTGTACTTCAACTTCTGATGTCCTTGTAGCTGTCTGTAAACATTAAAATAAGGCATTTTGTTCTGCTGCAGCCTGTGCACTTCTTTACACTCTGCTTTCTTTAAATGTAAAAAAAAGTGTAGGCGTTCAACTGAGTTTTGTACATCCACAGTCCAAGGGGTCACATCGTATTATTCTCTTCGTATGCAGTGTGCAGTGTACACCTTTGGCCGCGAGGGATGTGGTCTGCCTGCACTTTATATTTATATAAATATATATGTGTGTGTGTGTGTGTGTTCCTCACAAGGGGAATATGAATTAAATAAAAATTTGTGACTGCAATCAATGCAAAAAGGATGCCAAAGGTCTATTTTGTTTGACTACTTATGGTAAAGATTAGGTCTGGGTAACGGTTATGGTTCTCATTGTTGGGATTGTGTGTGTGTGTGTGTGTGTGTGTGCGTGCATGGAAAGAAAAAAGAAAAACGATGGGCAAGATTGAGTTGTACCCTCAGTATATTACTGAAACAGGCCTGGTAAAATACCTCGCTTAGGGAGACAATTGGAGGCCTCGTGAGACTTGGACTGCAATCACTGTGGTCAAAAGTCAGAGGCTGTAAGTACCTCTCAGTCCGTGGCTCACTCTCTCCCTGTCTGCTGAGAAGAAATTTTAACCTTCCCCTCGTCTTTCAGCTTCCAGGCCATGACACACAGATGTCAAGCAAGATTTTTCACATTCTTTGCCAGAACGACCTCTTGCATGCCATCGCCTACATGTCCATCATGTCCATCATGTCCACTCCGCTTCATAAAGACGTGAAATGAGCAGCCTGGCTTTTCCCTCATAGTAACCCTCTCCTCCATGCTCCTATAGGTCAGTCTGGTCCCAGCCTGCATCCGAGCCCTGACAAAGATGCGCTACTGCCCTTATTGCCGCGGCATGCCTCAGGAGAAGCCGTGCCGCAACTACTGCCTGAACGTCATGAAGGGTTGCCTTGCCAACCAAGCAGATCTAGACCCGGAGTGGAACCTCTTCATCGGTAAGACATCTGGTGACTTGGAAAGGCCTCTTCTATTGGATTAAAATTGAGCTAGAAGTTTTTTTGATTTTTGTTTTTTTTGCAGCTATGTTTGTTTTTGCTCTCTGTGAACCTCTTCAGCGTTTATATTGGTTGTGCAACGGTCATGAGCATTTTCTCAGTTCCAGAATGTTTGGAGATCCTGGTCCACCAATGACTATAAAACACTGGTATCTTGTTGTTTTTATATGGCTAAGGATTGTAGCGCTATGGCTTAGGTAACGTCTGCAAACCTTCCTGTTAAACACTAGGCATCAGACGTACAAATACGCCAAAATCTCTGCTAGTTTATTCAGTCTAAACAGTTACAGCATTGAGAAATCTGGGATCCGTTAAACAAACCAGCGATAATCCCATCACGGCGCGTTAGTGATTGATGCTTCCGAGGTGCCTGACAAGCGGGACCCGCCGAAAAGGAGCAGACGTGACAGTGTGGCTTCTCCCCCGAGAACCACCAGAGAGGCAGCGGGAAGCTTTAGGGCTGTCTCTCAGGTGCGAGGGAATAAGCCGAGTTTCTGGATGAAACGGCATTGCCTTCTGCAAGTGGAAGGCTGGGTGTCTGCATTCATTCTCCTGTTTGAATTTTTAGTCAATGTAACCCGGACTGTCTGAAATAAAGCAAGCTGTGGAACATTGAGACGTGCGTCTGAATCGCAGAGGAAACGGCCTGTGTATGATTGCAACGGGTAAAATACTGCATATTTCTTCTTTGGGTTTGGGAATTAAGAAAAAAACAGAGCAAATGCCAAAATAGATCTGCGTAGAACGTGTTTCATTATTAAAATGGCTTTTCACTCACTTTAAAGATGTGTAGCTTTTAACTGACATAAAATAAACCTTGGGAACATGAAGCAATGTTTCTTCAAGCAAATGCCAGCGTTTCATCAAGTGCACAATGAAAGTTTGCAGCCCTGCGTCTGCTCTGCTACATAAATTTTGTCACCATTGTTGACACGATGAATTAAATGTCATTTTCATTTGTTTTGAAGACCTGACATTTCATGTTCATTTTTACCCCTAAGTATTTTCAATTAGCAAATAGAACACCCACAAAGAAATATGGATTTTGCTTTAGGAGTGCCCCTGGCATACACAGATCGAAGACCTCGCTGAGACCATGTAACGTACGTATTATTTGACCAGTCACAAAAGGCCCCGTGCTTTCTAAATATTATTACATGCAAGATTTGACTTGTATTTCCTTGGAAATGAAACACGGGGTTCGTGCCACATCATTCACTTTTAATGGAGCCGTGAAACATCCACGTGTAAAACTGCCCCTGCGGTTTAAGCTTCGACAGATGCGTGAGTCGTATATACTAATTTATTTCTTAAAATGTTGTCACGTTCTGTGAATGTAAATTGCAATTTGGGTAGTATGAAGTCTTCTCTTCAGAATCAAATGTGGTTCATGTGTAAGATTTAAGTAATATATCTACCCCAGTCTTTTCACCAAGGGTGAATGTTCAGTTTGAACGTCACTAGGGAGCAAATCAGCCCAAACCCCCAGTACTCCACCAGTACTCCACGTGTCCCTACCCATCCATACCCAAATCTAAGGCCTAGCTTCGCACATGTCTGAATGCTGGAATTTTTCAATCGGAATGGGTGACATCCACATGCATTAATATATTATATACAGTTTTGCTCGGAGTGCAGGTCATATTGGATGATAAAGTTGGAAGAGTGAATGCTAAACACTGTTTAGGTCTTAACAGTGCCACTGCTGCTATTCAGCAGCTCGCACGTCTTCCCCGTGTGTGTGCCTTTCTCCCAGCAATGTGCCTCGTTCCCGTCCTCCTCAGATGAATGACTGACTGTTTTGCCCTTGCCGTGACTCTGGCTGAGTGAGCTGATGTCATCACCCAGGGTTAAAGTCAGCTCCAGACCCTCTGCCAAGCTTAGGTGAAATGATGAAATGTTACAATGGTACAAAATGTTACAAAGCGTGTGCCGCAGCAACACTAAATTTTTGAAAATCTCTTCATCATACATGGTACATTGAATTCATTAGTATCCTCCAGTCACTCATTGGAAGAAGATGCACTTATGTTAACACATTTTGCTTTTTTTTTGTTACAATTTCGCACCTAAAACTGTGTGCAGCCACTGCAGTTAAGAGCTTCCCTCAGCACGCCGGCAGGAAGGACCCCGAGCAGAGTCTGAAACTCCAGTTTCAAAGTTAGAGTTGAGCTCCAATCCCCAGGGAGGTGCTCTGCAATCCTGGCCCTGGTTACACAGGCGGGTCACCTTTGTACATCGTACCGGGCGGGGGGGGGGGAGGGGGATAAGTGAAAAGGCAACCGTTTCTAAATGTGACAAATTTCACATGGAGTGTTTTCAGAAAACAAGAATGTGTGTGTAAACTGCATGATGCTGATACGAGTTTTTATTTTTATTTTTATTTTTTTTTAAGATACGCATCTTAATCCGAGATCACCTAACGAGCCAGAGGCTTCATCGGTCAAAACAGGGGAAAAAATAAAAGAAAGAGGAAGACGGTGGCCATTTCCGGGCGCGACACCCGATCTCGCTGTGCTTATCTCTTTACAGCCCCTGTTTACTGAGGATGAGAAGTGACCCACAGGCTGCTATAGCGAAACATCGCTGTAATTAAATCTGCTTATTCATTCCCCATTAATCTGACCCTAATTCATATTATCCAGTTTCCTAGTGCGGCTGCTCTAACTCCGATAGCGAGGCAGAGAGGGATGCTGACGCTGCTTGGGAATACAAAAAGTCCCGGGATACTGATGCGCACCCCCCCCCCCCCCCCCCCCCAGAGTGGGGCGGGAATATGGCTGGCTTGTCCTCTGTGAGATTGAAGGAATAATTTACTATCAGATATTTTAATCATATAATTAGGTCAATTAATAAAACTCAGTGGCTCAGTGGAGAGCATTGTGGCGAAGCAGGTCTCGGTTTGGGTTCAGAATCCCATCTGTGTGTGAATGTGTCTGTGCGAGTATTTGATTCATATTACATCGTGGGGACCAAATATCCCGCAGTGTTAAAAAACCCTATTATTTTGACGAGGGGAACATTTTTCAGGTCAAAAGTCTGTGAATAGAATTAAAACGCTAAAAACGCCAATAGTCTGATGTTTAGTTTGGTTACTCATGATTACGGTCAGGGCTGGATATAGGTTACGGTTGCCATTGGGTTAGTGTTATGGCCATAGAAATGAATGGATGATCCCCATTGTGTGTCAGTATGTGCGTATGTCTGCACTGTGCTGGACTGGCATCCCATCCAGGGTATACCCACGCCTTGGGTCCAGTGCTGCCTGGGACAGACCCCTTAGAAACCTTAGCCGCCATGAAACCCTGACCAGGATAACGGTTACAAAAAGGGATGCGTGTATGGGTGGATGAATTGACGATTCTATCCAGTTCAGCTACTATATGCATGCTAGTGTTTTGTAACAGAACTGTGGACGTGGATTTGTTTTTCCTGCCGCTACTCTGCCATGTTTAAATCCCATTAGATATTAAAGTGATTAACATTAATGAGTTTCTAAGACCTTTATTAGATCCAGAAGGAATAAATTCTTAAAATGTACGCCGTGATTGCATGACGATTTTAAACGGTTATGGGTTTGGTTGTGGAATGTGCTTTTGTGTGTTTGTTGCCTAGGCCACCAGAAAAAAAGTACAATTTGTTAAATGTGGATTCCCTGTTTGCGGACCGGCCTTCCGAACAGGATCAGATGCCCACAGCAGGAATGACATTCCTACAGAAATCCAACAAAGAAACAGCACTGCAGCCCAACCACACAGGCCACAGAAAAAGGGCTGGGCGCTATAAGCCTCTGCCAGAGCAAACGACTGGGAAAGGCCAGATTTACTGTCCTCTTAGCCAGTGAGACATGTCTAGGCTCTGCCTGGTCAAGGCTACTTGATTTGTTTATCCAGAGCCGTATGCAATAGCAGGCAAAGTGAAAACTCTGTGACTGCAAGCAGGCTCTGTTCTTTTGTTATTTCATTGAAAGGCAACAAAATATATGTTTTTTTTTTTGCTTCAGGCTTGTTTTTTTGAATTCTTCTGTAAGAGAGAGCCATGTATTATTAAGATGAGAGGGTACCTCCTGAAAGTATTGCGTTGACATTCGGAGAGCAGTGTCATCTTCATTCTTTAAAATGTGGAGAATATATCTGAAGGTTTCCACATCTTTATATCTGTGCTGTGACACTAAGGCAATGGTATAAATGCCGGTTGAGTCAGCTCAAACGCTTTATGGAGAACATGCATACATGATCAGTAGTGACTACGTGGCTTCCGATGTGACGTTTTAGATAAAAGACTGTCTGGCAATATTGACATCATCCTTCATGCTGTGCGTGATTATACTTCCTGAATTTTACCTCCTGCACACTATAGCCATCTGATATCTTTCAACAGTATGATGTTAAGAGCAGTACATGTCAAGGTGTGGGATGTATTAGAGGGTTAGCCAGCATTTGGTACTTATAGGCAACATCTTCAATGCTGAAGAAGTAGGCAGGAAATCTGAGACCTGAGTGACTTTGATAACGGCCGCATCATAGCGGCCAGAGGACTGGATCAAAGTAGCTCTGAAACTGCATGACCTGTGGGCTCACGGTCAGCCGTGGTGAGGACCTACTGAGAGCGGTCCTAGGAGGGAAAAGCCACGAACCTCTGATAGGGTGTTAGGCGGCCAATGACAAAGGCTGTCCTGTACATACCGGCAGAAAGATTACTGTAGCTCAAGTCGTACAGAATTTTAATGATGTTAACGGGAGTAATGTGTCACCATGCACACTGCTTCAGGTACATATTGGCTCATCGTTGTATACCCAGTCTGGACACGCCTACTGAAAATCATTTATTTTTCGAACAAGATAATGACCTTATGCTCACCTTGAGGTCAGGTAAGACGTATCATCTTGTGAACATGGAAAGAGACAGAGTAAGGACAATGTAGCCAACATCTGGCCAGAACTTGGGGAAACTCCTTCAGGACTATTAGAGGAGCATTTCCACTAACTGCGGGACTTTTGACTTGTACTGTATATAATGTTTTACTCATATAGCTGTGACATTTACAACACATACAGTTTTGATCCCTTAGGTCATTTAGTATCTTAGGAATCAGAAAAACGGTATAGTATCAAAGTTCAGTTGTAATCCATCCTCTTCTTCATTCCGTTGTATTTTCCTGGACGGGATATCACCCTAACCTTTTTCAGTCTCCTCGAGCAATTAATAATTTGCTATTTAGAGCAAACTATAGCCTGTTTTATAATGTTATTTTCACTGGCTCAGGCTACAAACACTGACAAACCAACTTCTTCCTAATAATAATAAAGTCCAGCCTGTTTTGTTTTGTCAATGTCACACTAACGGGACCATGGATCACAATAACATATCTTAAAGTACATCTCAAGTCATTCATGTTCAAAATCGACCTGTTTGTGTAAGAGACATTACACATATTTAAATACAGAGCACAAATACAAAGTCAAATTTTCAAAATTAATTTGCTCTTTCACAGATACTGCAGACTTCTATAAATATAACAGTTATACCAAATAATACATTTTTTGTTTAACATTTATACAGAATAGATTTTAAAGTTTAGTGGAAGATTATGTGACCACTATACCATGTGGTTTTGCAAATACATAAAAATATAAGTAGCTTTTATAAATTGCATTTAGAGAAATTTCTGCACTGCCAAAGCATAAAGAATATGGTGTGTATTCTGGTGGTGACAGGCGTATCTGTCTTTCAGAGCACATTTTCCAGCATGATAGCTCTTGATTTAATTCTGGGACTCTTATCTCGGCTAGAAATAAACGAGCTGATTAAAACTTTCAAAAGTGACGCCTCTATTAATCATAATCACATTTTCATACAATCACATTTTGCTTAATTTGTACCTGAAAGCTACTCTGATGGTAAATTATCTTATTAATAGTAATATTAATGAAAGAATTTCTTATTTACCACCAGTTAATTGCATCAGCTGTTATTAAATTTGCTTTACCAGTGTGTTCTGGTAGTAAAATGGCATACAACTATAAAATCCCATATATTCAAGTACCAAAAAAATACTTAAGTAATCAATTTTTTAGTGTAGTTACAATTTATTGTATATTTTGCAAGCATTTTTGTTGGTTGGTTGAAACACAGAGTACTCAACTGGTTGGTTGAAACACAGAGCACTCAACTGGTTGGTTGAAACACAGAGTACTCAACTGGTTGGTTGAAACAAAATCTTCATCTGGATTTTTGCCTTTTGGACCTGAACTTTCCACCTCTGAGGTGGGGATTGTGATCCAGCTACCAGGTCACAGGAGCGGGAGTAGATCAAAGCAGGAAACTGATTGTGCACTGGATCTGGCTGATGCCTCAATCCATTCTCTAGGCCAGGGGTTCTCAAAGTCCGGATGTGGACCAAACTGCAAGTTAATCCAAATTACCCAAGCAATAATGCACCTTATGAATTAATATGTTTAATGTAAAAAGGCTTAATGTGTTTTGAAGTGCAAAAATACAATGTAGCACCATCTATGTTTAACTTCACACCCACGTAACTCGTCATACCCCCCCCCATGACAGAGAGTCAAAAACGATGAGTGAGCATTAAACCAGTCTTTAACTTCCCATTGTTGTTATATATTGATGTCTATATCTAAGGTTATTGTTAATTCATTAAAGTTGGTGGAATGCTGTTTTGTTATCGAAAATTGTCCTGGCCATTTGACGCGCACCATTGATGAGATAGTTTGAGAAGCACTGCTCTAGACTTTGTCGGACGCCACCTGTCTAGCCTGATGATCTCAGGGTCATTTGGCTCCTACTGAGTGATTTATCTGAAACTATAGAAAAGCCTAAATACGCAATATTGGTAGAAGTAGAGGTCAACTAGGTGCAGTACAAGAATAGACCCGTTGAACTAAACTAAGAATGCAGAATAAAACGATTCGAGGTAGGGGTGTGCATATCCGGGAGGGAGACCAAAGCCGCTCAATAAGGAAAGTCGCCACGGAATGGCTAATGGGCGTAATCACATGCGTCGTTAGGGTTGCGCTATCGATTACGCAGCTCACAAACAGTTCTGCAGACAGGGTACATGCTTCACTTAACACCTCTGCCTTGGGGAGAGTTAAGGTGTACATTCTTCCTATACACTTAAATATATCAAGTTTATCATGTATTCAGTCAGAAATAGAATCAAAGAGATGAGCTGCTGTATACTTCTATGAAATATGAGCCCTGTGTGAAAGGAATCTGCCGTCTTTTGCGGTTTTTAAATTTTCATTGAATTCAAACGCACCAGCTGTTTATTGTAGCATTGATTTTCTTAGTGAAAACACATTCCAGGTAAGATAGAAGGGTAAAAGAAAACTGAAGTATTTTGCATGCAACACATCTTTTCTTTGTGAATTTAAATGCAATAGCTTGTGTGCAGATACTGGGAGCTTTATAGCAAGCAGAATAATTTAAGTCCATTAATTAAGTCCAGTCGGGTGCCGACCACAGTTCTGATATTTATTTCCTTAGAGGAGCTTAGCACCTAGGCATATAAAAACCTGTAAATATATAAAGCTGAAGTACATAAAAAGCTTATTGATCAAAAAGTCACTTTTAGCTGATTTATTTCCACTGAATTCAGGTTGCTCCCATGGTACTGAACTTTTCGTGTAAATATGTACTATATAAATTATATATTAGTAATCTGATTTCACAGTGATTCTTAGTTTAGCTGTTTTTCTGCAGCTAAAATCTGAAAGCTCTTTATTCTGTGAAGCCTGGCTTCCTTTCCCCTGACTCCCTGCAGGCATGAAAAGACATCAGTGCGATACAGGCGAGTTTCTGCCCGCGTGAGAGCAGCGATGAAGGGGGTGCGGGAGGGGCTCTGCGGCTCCCTGTGACCTGCAGTGGATGGGGCAGCGTCTGCTTCGCTACAGTCAGCGTTACGGGGGCTAATAGGGCCTCGCAGGGCAGTCTGTGCCCGTTATACGGTGCTTCTGGGTCACCACTGGGCACTTGGCTACAGAAGTGCTTAAGGACTATCGATGGACAGGTTAATGATTTTACTATTTTGTACAAGAACTGGATGGTTTCATTTTTTCCTCTTTATGTTGCCATGTTAAGAACCACGGAGCAACTGTTTCGTAATTGCATGAAAATAAACTGAATTTCATTTGTAGATTAATCCAATCATCTGCACAATGTCAGGGTCCAGCTGTTTCTCAGTCGGTGATCAGAGTCGTGCTTAAAAATGAACTGAACTGAATTCTTTCACATGTAATCTATTAAAGCTAATTCACAAGTATCATAGCCTCTGATATGCAGAGAGCAGATACTCACATAGAGAAAAGGCTGGGGCTCTTGTAAAGGGCAAATTATTTAATTAACATACGCCACCCATTAGGAGATTATCATCTTCATTAATATTTGAATGGTCGACTTTGAGGAATTATTGAAAAAGGGAAATCACACAAATGAAAAGCGTTTCGTTGCCAGGTCGTGCTGCCCTCCAGAAGCCAAGAACTACTCTCTAGGCAGGAGTTTGTACTTAAGGCCATGTTTTAGTGATTTATAAAAACATTCATAATGCATTATATTGCATTCATAAAGCATTATACACATAGCTATAAATATTTATAAAAAGGTATAACACATTATAGCCGTGTTTATTATGCATTATGAATGCCTTATGAAGCTCTCATATACAATGTGCTATAGGTACCTTTATAACACAGGAGAAAGCCTCCTTAATGCTTATACTGAGCATTATAATGCATTATAAAGGTACCTATAGTGCATTATAGATGAGAGCTTCATAAAGCATTCATAATGCATAATACAGTATATAATGTTATAATGTTACATAATGTGTTATTCCTTTTGATAAATATGTATAGCCATGTTTATAAAGTTTTATGAATGCATTGTTATTTGTTATGAATGTGTTTAGAAATTACTAAAAACATGGCCTTTAAAATGCTACCACAGTTTTGTAAACAGCAGGTGTTCCTGAACAAATGGATTTTTGACTTATCTACGTATTTAAAAATATTTCTTTTTCATAAGTATATGTCTAGCAATGAAATGGTTATGAATAATTTTTAATGCTTTTTTTGCAAAAGTATGTTGGCTAGAAGTTAGATATGGAGACTGTTTATGAAATGAAACTAAAATGGATACATAAGTAAACAGGCACAGCGGTTTTACACTTGAAAAATGAGCTCACGTGATTCTGCCCTTCTGGGACCCTGCCGCCTCCGAGAGTGCTGACATTTTAAATCGGAAAAGCAGGCGCGATACGGCACATTCACACGTGCGGCGCCGGGCCGATATCTGCACGGCTGAGTCCTGTGCGGAGATAAGTCCTCTCTCTTTCTTGCTGGTGCACCAGCAGTGGTCTCCTACAACAAACACCAGGTTCTTCTTTGAAATAATTGCATGGAATCAGCTTGTATAGCCGAGGACTGGACCAACCCAGAGACAGTGTGTTTTACTGACACCATATCTGCAGCGCATTATATTTCTCTGGAAGAAACTAGAGAAAACTACACATAAATATAGCATTTATTTTTGTGTAAAAGTTTTCCACACTAGTGCAGTGTATTTTTTTACTGACCTAATCAAAAGGAAGAATGCATCTTGCTTCTGTTCTAATTATCTGTCATATAGCTATTAGACACGTTTCCAGGAACTGGAACTCATCGTTGCATTTTTGTACTTCAAAAAAATTTCACTTTTTACAAATGCATTTCCGCCTTGTGATTAAACACACGCCTCATAAATGCCCACAGCCTCAAGTAATGTCTAATATCACAAAGGGCACAAGGTTGGGTACATTCTTAATCAGCACATAATGAAGCTTTAAAATTTCTGATCATGGGGCGCGTAATATATATTTTACGTTTTTCGTGTTTTCCGTGGATTTTAATTACCGTGAGCTGTGACGAAGTATTTAATCATGCAACCTTTACAGCTTCATCGAATGATGTTCTTAAAGGTCGTTTAAAGAAACTATTCATCAGAGAGCCAGCCTACAGAGGCTCCGCGTGTAATAATATTTGTACCGATAAAACGTGACAGAACATCAGTTCCGGGATAGATGTGTCCCCCTCTGATTATTCTGACATGTCATTATCATCCTTCTTGTTGACAGCTTTTTCAGACCTTTTCCGATGGAAGGAGGTGACCGGCTAACTTAGCTTATGCATTCTCCTTGTGTGTCTGTGGTCAGCAAGCTAGCCTCATAGAAGACTAACATGCATGCCTTTGGATGACAAGTCTTGTTTTCCAGATTGTAAAGTTTTAATCTAGTCAGCAAAATGGCAATGAACACTTATTTTTATTGGCATGTAAAACCTGGTTTATGAGGTGTGGGATTCAAAACAAGCAACATGCTACTACACACCAAAGGGCTTTCTCAAGAGACACCTGCCTACCTTGTATCATCCCAAAGGTTAAACTTAATGCCCTGTCTGAGTAATGGTAGGAAAATTTCACCGCTGAGATTTATTTTTAGGGGAAATGTAAATGGTTTTCGAGTAGACTTGGGGAAGCGTCTGTCTTTCTCCAGGGCCATCATTATTGCGTCTAATTGAGATATAGGCCTGTGTTGTCCTTTGTTGACTCCTTTGTCACCACAGTGTAAATGATCTGTATTGATTTTGTTTGCTCATTTCTTTTTAATTGCAAGGTTTGTTTTACGGTGTAATTATACCTAACCGCAGTCTCACGATTCACCAAAATTCAAGTCAATAATATTTCCTGCCCTGTGAGAAGACTCCCCCATGAGTGGGATATAAATAATAACCACCCGAAACAGCAAACCCCCCCAGGTGCCGTGATCGGTGGCTGCGCCCGAGCGCTCTAGCCACCCACTTTGATGAGTCTGACCCCCCAGCGTTTTCCTGTTCACAAGGAGACCCATCCCTTTCCCTGTCGGTGAGCAGCCGGCCGCAGAGCTGCGACCCGACACACCTGCACCGGCAGCCTTTTATAAATAGCTTTTCTTACGAGAATCCTGCCGTCCTCCGACGAACGCATCAACCCAGAAATTGGCTTTAGCTACGTAACCCCCGCCCGGCTCGACATCAGCTGCCCTACGTGACTCACACCCACTTCAAATTACCTTGCACCGTGGAAAATAGCTGATAGCTTTTATTTCCGCAATCTGAAAATTAAATCGCGGTGACGCTTCCCCTCCACTTTATTCCAGAACCTGAAATTGAGCAGTTGTGACAGCCCGTCACTGCTTGAGCTCCTGTTGATCTTATGACGGGTCCGGTGGCGTGAAAGCAGACCTCAGACCAGAATACAGATGGGACGAAAAGTGAATGTGGAAGTATAATTTCTGTGTGCTTGTATAATTAATGTGGGAGGCATTGCACGGGGGGAGCTAATGGTGAAAGCTTCCATTTCGGCTCTCAGTAGGTGAGCTAAGGTGGATATTGCTGAGCAAAGAGAAAGTGGACTTAGAGCTGACTTGGCTATTTTAAGAGCTGCCTAGCAAAGATGTGTCTGAAACACCGTTCCTGTGTAATTTCGGTCAGTGTAACAGAGCGAGACCCCGCCGTCCTGTTGTTATTAATGCGGATAAGCAGGGCAGGACCCTCGCATCGGCCACCATCCGAGAAGGCTCGTCAGCGCAGTGATCGATGATCAATACGACACAAACAGTGGTGTTCGAGAGGTCTGAAGACTCGCTAAAAGCCAGCAGGCCTGCAGGGGCTTCATTGAATGGATGTTCAGTAGAGCCATAAAACATGAAAGCGATGCTGGGTAACCCACGTACCTGAAAGCATTTCAGCAATATTGACTTTAAAACACAGCAGTGAAAATGAGAACAGGGCCCTGCATTCTGCCACACAAGCTAATTATCCCTGTCGCTATTCGGCCAACACAATCCGACCAAGTGTTATGACTGGAGTCGCAGGTATCCATGAGCGAAATGGTGAGCTAACACCTGCCATTTTTAAGGGGGTGCTGGGGGACAGGGTGTGATTTCCCAGCTCTCCTCAGACCTTTATTGTCAGTCTTTCGCTTGGCCTTGTCAAGTGAGGCCACTAGACTGGTAGCGCGCGATTCAGAGTCCCAAGCTCACATTACCAAACTCATGTGCCACAGCTCATAATGAAGACACTCCACAATGCTCGTCGCACTTCATGACTTTCGACTGGCTTTTCAGAGTTCAGCCAACACTTCCTGGAATTGCGCCGACACAACATCCGAGATACGAATTACTTTTACACGTATTTTGCTTCTCCCTCACGACGCGTATTCAGTATTCCCTTTGAGGTCACGAATCTGAACAAGTTACTATATTGCTCCATCCTTCCAAATGACTGAGCGGCTGATAGTGTCAATGACAGATATGGCAGGTATGAACAAGATAACCTGTTCCTTCTTGTCAGATAGAAGGGGGGGGGTTACTTGTGGATGTTTGCTGGTTTGCCACTACTCCACCCCTGTGTCTCTAATCTCAACTGATCTGTACGAAGACAAGGGGGATTCAGCTTGCCATGCTGACCTAAATTCGCAGGCATGGTCACTGCCTCTTCAGCCTGACTGTGACTGTGACTGTTAACGCCAGCTTCTCTGGTCAGGACAACCAACTAGACGGCAGGCAGCGCCATTATTCGAGGGTTTTCCTTTTCCGGGATAGATGAGGACGTACCGAAGGACTGGATTAAACCGGACACAAACGTACACACAGAGGCAGACAAAGTGTAAATGGCAGTTATGGATCTTGCCCCGGTTATGGTTGAAATTAGTGTGACAGGTGGAACAAATCAATTCAGGTGGTCTAGGTCACCTGATTCTCCTTCCCGATACGACCTCGCCTCCCTCACACCCTCCCACGGTGATTTCCTTTTATTACCTTGATCTAAAGTAGAGGGTAATTAAAATGTTGCCTGTATCCACCCCTTTAATAAGCCTGCAGTTTGGAGAAAAAATTGCTGTTCTTAGGCAGCCTATTGCTGAAACGCATAAACTAAAATTCAAACCATTTTTAAGTGGCTTATACTTAAATATCAAATGTTTGGAATATTCCTCGGGTTTTCTTTCAGAGTTATGTGTGACATAGGCTGGATGCCATGACATGTCATGTGACATTTGCCACGGGACAGGGACAACGTTTAAGTCTTTGCAATAATTACGTGGTATTTTTGAGCTAGTGCATTCTGCAGAACAGTTCTGTACAAAAGTCTTAGGCAGTCAAAGAAAATGTTTAAGGCTACTTATCTGGGTAGTAAATGTATATTTCCTCAGGGAAAAAAAAGCATAATTTAAGATTAGTACTGCTTTTATTCGAATTCCATCTCACTTAATTAATCAGATAACCTGATGAGGAATTAATTAGCAGAATGAGGTGTGTTAGTGATCAAGTCCATAAATGCATGACTGAATTGAATGGTCACTGCAAACATGAGCTCATCAATCAAAAAAATCCTTTACGTTGACGATATTAAGGCACGTCTGAGTAATTTGTTTTTGTTTAGTCTTTATATTGTTGATTTGATGTCTGCTTCAGTGCTGCACTGTTCTGTACCCAAGCTATTTAGCAAGAGTAGCCTTCACCTGTCTGGTTTGTTAAAAATGAAATCCCACAGGTGCTTTTCAACTTTATTTCTTTGCCATTAATGAAAAAAAGAATCATTTAAAAAATATTCTGAACATTTTGTGAAATCAATAAAAGGAAGCTTAAGAAAAGCAATTCTGAACATTTTTGTCTTGAGTATTGACTATTTTTTTCTGAAATATATATGAGACCCGACTGAAGTGTACAAGTCAATAAACTGAATTGTACTTTATACAAGAAATCCACTCAGTAATGTAAAAAGATTCAGTGGTTCATTCACTTTATAACAGCTGGCTCAGTTTATGTTTAGTATGTAACCTGCTTTCACAAAGGATTCAAAAGTACGGTTTAAAAATTATTCAGTCAGTTTTTATATACTCAGGTACATTGTCAAATGTCCAAGAACTGGGGGTATGAAGCTTTTAATTTCACAAGCGTCAGGTGACTCACCACTTTTTTGTTTCCAAGTCAGATGCGTCAAAGTCATAATTTTGTAGGCTGCAAACTTTTCACACTGTGTAATAGCTGGTGTGAATAGTGTGCGATTAAAAGGAATGTGAAAATGAATGTAGGACCGTATTAAAAGTGGATCAGCTGCAAGTGACAAAGCTAATGTTAGATTCATTTAATATCTTCACCCTTGAAGCTCAGCCATAAACACTCAAATGAAGATTCTGAATGTTCGTGCAGCTATTTCCTGCTAAACCTGAGGGCGAAACAGTAACAATGAAATGGATCGTCACCTATTGTAACACATTACTTTGCTCTGCAGCTCTGTTGGACCATGGAAGCTTTTTGTGTGCTTCATTTCACATCAGCTAAATGGGTTTTTTTTTTACTTTCTGGAGACACATTAAAATGGTCTTAATACATCGTGACTGCTGTAATTTAAGTCTGTCGCATGACTATTTGGGTAAGCTATTTTAACAACCAAATCAGATAATAGCATTTGATTTTTATAATAGTCCTTCAGTTAAGATTTAACAGCCTGCAAATTTCATAAAGTATGAGATAAAGCTTACATGTAACATTTTGTCAAGTCTTGAACATCGAGTGAAATTTTCAGAAATTTTTACAAGTGCAGCAACAATGTGGGCATCTCAGGGATGTTTCCCGCTGACACGCAAGTTTCAGTCGGGTCAGGGTGCGCTGAAAGTGCTCATGGTGGAATTCCACTAAAAGACACTAGTGTCTACGTTTGCAGTCATGCTCAGTTATAAAGTCAATTATTTCACCTGACAACCGTTCCTTCACATTCACATAGGGGAAAAAGTGTAGCGATGTTGTGCATAGGCTAATTTGCACCTGCTGGGACATTAATAAAAGCTAAAATATTAGAATCCATCTGCAACGCAACACCCAATGCTGACTCAGCAAATGTGAACCCCAAATGCTTATGTCGACATCCAGCTTTTGAAGTGAATCCAATTCAACACACACTTTTCAGGTCCACCACTGGAACCATCTGAGAAAATAGTCTGTTTCATATCAGACGGACCGTGGCGTCTTTCACACTGTACCAGCTTCAAAAACCCACAGTATGTGCAGGAGAACAGCTCAGGACATCTTAGGGTAGAATATGGTGGGTTCAGCCATTTTCTCTGCCCTCTGAACACTGTTCTTTTCCACCGTGGTGGAACTGAAAATGATAAGCAAGGACCTGTCTAACATTATCTTAAATGTATCTTTAATGTAGATTTGCCCAACACATTTGCCTTGTGACAACAGTCACTAATATACGACTTACGCATTAATAATGAGAAATTACCAGCGTCACGGGGTAAATTCAGCGAAAATTGATGGGGTGCAATTTTGGTGTGAAGCCGTAGTGACAGGGCAGAGAAAGGGGGAACTTTCCAAGCGGGTGAAAAATACTGATATCTTTCGGGGAACCAAAAATGACGTACTGCTGCGAAGATGTTGAGGTAGCTCTGTAGCATGTTTGATTGGACAACACGTCAGCCACTGTTGCACTGAATACATTTTTAAACACTTTGATCACATATCAAGCCGATGCAGGGGATTCCTGGGAATTGCAAAAGAACGACAGGAACATTGAGGCTTTGCCCACAAGTATGAATCTGACAGATGTATCATATAAAAGCATGCATTGCAACAGTGTTTAGAACAGCACAGTAAATAGGCTTAAATAGCTGTTTGCTTATGTGATATTCTCCGTGGAATGCTTCAGTACTTTGGCACATGGGGCTTAGTTAATATAAATACTAAGCCTTGCATCCCCGGTGATCCGTAAAAAGCCTCTCGTGGAATCTCTATTTGTGAGAGGTTTGAGGTGGCATCAAAGGTACATTAGTCTGGAATGCTGTTTTACCATCATACATGCCATCTGCGGGATGAACTGGGAGTATCATTATCAGTGTCAGAACAAAGACATACTAGTCCAACTAGCTCATATGTGAATAGCTGTCAGAAACATACTGTGGCTTTATTTTACATTAATCCAATGTAAGCAAGTTAGCCGTGCTGTTGGAAAGGTGCTTTTAATCAACCCTCAAAAGTTGCACTCTTGTATTCATAACATGAAACATCATCTTTGTAAACATTGTGTGACTTGATTTTGAGCACGGTAATCTAATCTAAAAGTTTGTTTAAATATATGAGTAGTGTTCAGGTTCAAATAACTGTAGTTCAGTGATCTCACAGCAATAAACCAGGAATAAATCAGAAATCAATATTTTAATCAAAGAAATTATATTTGGCCTTAAGAGTCTGATATTGATATTCTCTCATGCTGGTGATGACTGGAGATGAAGGTTAACATCGCGAAAACATCAACACTTCATATAATATAAATCGTTTTTTTTTGTCAAAAATTTTCATTAGAGTGGGGTGACAAGGTGGTGTAGTCGTTAAGGCTGTTGCATCGCAGCTCTGGGACCTCGGATCAAATCTCCACCATCGTTCCATGTGCATGTTCTCCCCGTGTCCACTTCAGGTTTCCTCCAGGTTCTCCAGTTGTCCCCAAACTGTCCAAAAACATGGAGTTACTGCATGTGTGAGTGACTGGTGTGTGAGTGTGCCCTGTGATGGGTTGGCGCCCCGTCCTGGGTTGTTCCCTGCCTTGTATGTGTGAGTAACTGGTGTGTGAGCTTTGTTTTCAAAACTTTTTTGAATATGATAGACTGTGCTATTGGGTTATTTTTGTTTGATATAGTAAGACAATTTGGCATCACTTTACTTGATGAGGACAAATACTTAGTAATAACTCAGTTACTACTGAAGTACAAATTAAAAACAAATTTAGTTGCTACTTGAGGTGTCACGATTCATTAATGATGAACAAACATGATCAGTATCACTTCTGTTATTCATTACTTGTTCATTCAGTATTTCCTTAGTCGTTCCTCAGTAGTTTCTCAGTAGTTCCTTCAGTAGTTCTCAAAGGTTTACAGAATTAGATATAGAAACATATAGTAAATACTTTAGATAATATTTGTGGCACCATTCATTATTGATTTATTAATATTATATCAGTATGTAACATAGAATTAATTTGTGGTTAGTAATACTATAATACTATACTATATTATTCGTTCCCCATACAATGTTACAGACACTTCTTAGTAGTCAGTAACAAAAAGCCATGGAAAAGTAAACAATATGTAATTCACAGATTTTAGTGATCATCTTCTAAAATAAAGACATTTTTCCCAGCGATTAATTGTGGTGTTATGTTCTAGAGAGCAGTTCTCAGACACGTCTCCATTCTTCACTCTCATAATTTACAAATAATGAACATTAAGTCCAAGACCACATCTTTAATGACAGACCTCACATCCTGCCTAATTCCACCACCTTTCCAAGTCTTTCCTGTAAAATGTGACCTATTCAGTAAATGTATTCACCATTTGCCAAATAATTTTTTTTTTTGTCAAAGTTGGTTTTAAAAGGCAATTTGAGTTACATCCGGAAAGGCTTTTTATAAAGTGGTAGAATAGGCAACATCAGGAAGCCAAAGAATTCTCGTATTACAGTAACAAAAAAAAAAAAAACATCTGTGAATGCAATCACCATGTTGGTTTGTGTTTTTGTGGTGGCAATGTGTTCCAAAGTATGCGAGTTTATGATATGAAAATTGCTATTCACTGAAAGAACGGGTTTTATCAAAATATTTGTGGTACGGTTTGTTAAAACAACCATTGCCTCCACCAACGAAGGAGTTTTAGTGACAGTCATTTAAAGTGCGTCTTACGTTTCCCATTTCCTATTAGTAATTATGTCCTATGGAGTTTGTGCTTTGCTGTGTTGCATTTTAGCCCGTGGCTTCATCAAAGGGGAGTAAAATAATCTTTTTTGTTTTCACCATTGAATCTCCTCCCAAAATAACAGATTATGTCCTGTTACTAAAACTAATTCATATTATGCATAAAAAATCTTTCACCAAACACACTTATATGAGTCGTTGCCTTGCACTTTATCCTTTCAATAGCAGGATATTACTGTGTTTTATTGGTGCTGTATAAGTTAAGTACATTTCACGGGGGTGTGAATAGCGCGTGTCCCTCCTTGGGCCTTAGCCTGCCACGACTGGATCGGAACACGCTCCTAAACCTCTTTGCTAACATTCTTACCAAAAGAACACATTTGAATCAGCACCAAGCAGCCTCACCATGCCGGCTTAATCCAATAAACCCTAAAACAGTGTTTCTCAGCTCAGCAAAAATGTCCCAGACATTTTTGCTCCCTCCCTGCTCCCTGTCAGATAGCCCACGTTTTTTCTCCCTCCCTGCTCCCCGTCAGATAGCCCACGTTTCTTCCCTACCTGCTCCCTGTCAGATAGCCCATGTTTTTGCTCCCTCCCTGCTCCCTGTCAGATAGCCCACGTTTT